>JAPKID020000909.1:0-16137 GCA_026931265.2 Tropidonophis doriae | reverse complement strand
ACTTTTGTATCTCTGTTAGTAGTAAAATTTTCTAACCACCCACCAGTTGCACAGTAATTGTGATTTATAAAGTAGGGAAGTCAATTAAATTAAAAAAAGGAAAGTGCTTCAGTATCAAACAAAACCCCTACCCCCCACCATGAAAGCTGGAACACCCACTAGTGGGCGGTAGGGACCAAGTTGACTACTACTGTTGTAAAGGGACTGTCTTGGGCATCTTAATGGCCCATTGACAAAGGGGGTAGGCAGGAAGCTGCAGGGATTTAATTGTCTTTAAAACATGTTTCTTCCTTTTCACATCCAGGGAAATGTAATAATCCGCCTTTTCAATATTTCCTAGGATATTACCTTTTTCTGGGAGAGGGCTGGGTGATACCTTTCTACACTCACATCTAGTTGATCATCTTGATTTACACATTCTAGTTGGAGTCTACACTTTTACACCAAAATGTGGTAGCCTAGTTTTCAATTTCATATGAATTTAAGCAGCAAAATAGTGAAGTGATTCTACTCTTGCTACCCCAGCCAGTCTGCTAGAAGGGATGATGATGATCCTTATGTAACTGAAAGCAGTAACACAGAGGACACAAATCAGGCGCATATATTTTATATTCTAGAGGGTGCTTGGTTTTGCTATTATTGGGGGGAAATGCTGCCAGGTGGAATAACATTTACAAAATGTTAAGTTCTTCAGAATTCTAAAGTAGGGCATAACAAAAAGTAACTAATACTTCAGTTACATTGCCATTTAAATACAAAAGCCTTTTCCAAACTCTTGAGTGCTAACCATGGCCCTATAGGACATCTACTACTAACATTGAGTTCCAATTATGCCCAAGGGCTCAAATGTGCTCTTTCTATTTTAATGATAATCCTGTTGGCCCCACATAAGTAGCTAGAGAAGGGAGAACAGGCAGTGGTATAATTATTTTAAATATTGTATATACTGCATGTAATATACATATATTATGAAAAGTATTATGGGCTTCTTAAATGCAAAAACAAAAAATAAAAATAAAAAGTATACATCCAGACTTTAGGAACAATGTTTATGTTGGAGGGAGGGCATCTTTGATGAAATTCTAACACTAATTCCTATCAAGAATCTCTTTTGTGTAACCTTCTACAACAGTGAGATACCCTAGCAGTCAGGAACCAGCACCCACTATCTTTTGCTCCTCCCACCATATTTTTTTCATTTATTAGTGTGATGTTGTCCAATTGCACCTTTAAAAAAAGGATATTACATGAATTGAAATATCTAATAACTACTTGGGGTAACAATGGAAAATTAGTACTTGAACTGAATATGTTGTATAATCCATGGGAACATTAATGGTAATCTGAGCACATAATGCTCAATAATAGCGTGTATTTAGTTATGTTTGATGGATAACCTGTGATTCTAATTCTAATTGTAAAAAACTGATGCACAAAGACATGCTTGATGAAATTGAGGAAAGTATTGTATATATGTTGTTTTGTCCTTGTTTTAAAAAATAAAAATTTTATATTAAAAAAAAAAGGATACTGCTATGTTGATAAGGGATGCTTCATCAACTGCTAGGAAATGGAATACAAATAAGGTACCAATATGAAGGTCTTTATAACATACAATTTAAATTCAGGTAAGCCTTCATACCATTGTTGCTGCTTGCCCCTTAGTTTTTAAGAAGGGGTGTCATCACGACAGTCACATGACGTATTGAGACTTTCACCCCCTTTGCTAAACCGGGTGTGGGCATGGCTAGCATGTGACTCATCCTGTCCATGGGCCGTGAGGTTGACAGCTCTGCTCTAAGCACTGGATCCCAGTGGTTTTCTTGGCTGCCAAAAGCCTTCCATAAAGTATACAGTTGAGCCCTTAGTGAGTTTTCAATTGAAGTTCACTACTGCCCAGTTAATGAGACTATTATTGGATGTACATGAATTATCCTTCTCACATTTTTCTTTCAGTTAAATCATGCCCAAGTCAGTTGATTAAACTGTCTGCATTATGGTGAGTAACTTAAAAGACTAAGCCTTGCAGTTCCTGAAATGAATCACCAAGTTTTTACTTTCAGTAATATTAATATATTGATATTAACATCCCACAGTTTAAAAGAACTGGAAATATCAGTTCCATCTTAACTAGTGATATAATTAGTGGCTGGAGGCTGAAAAAAGTAATTTTAACAAAAACATGAAATTCTCATGATTGTATCCGAAAGCATAATACTAGAATCTAAGGTTACTGCATTCAGTTCATGATCAGCATTAGGTGCAACTCTGGCTTTTCTAAACAGATAGTTCTCCAGTCTCTGCTTAAGGATTTCCCACCCCCTATGGTCGCATTTTGTTGTAGCTTTGTGTCACCATCCAGACATTCTTTGCAATGTTTAGACCAAATCTCTTTCCCTGTCTTTTTGAGCAAAGGAAAAATACACCATTGCATATGCTGAGGACTATCATAATTATCTCTAGAAATACCTGATGGTTTTCCAGCATTATTTTCAGTTAAAATAATGATTTTCTGTATGAAAGCTTTCACCATTTTGATTGTTGTCATGCCATGAAGAATAATTATATGGGTAAACAATAAGATTAATTGCAAATTAAAAGGAGAGAGAGAAAGAGATGTAGTACTTTTTTTAATACTTAAAATGACAGGTGTGAACTGAGTAAAGCACCATAAAGAAAAAAATGTCTATAAATGGTCATCTAATAGAAACTCACAAAAATGTAGGTACATATCAGCAAAATAAAAGAAAAAATAAATCCCATCTAGACATTTTTAGATTTAAATTTCATTACAAAATAAAACCAACAAGAACTTTAGCAGTTTAATCCCAAACACAAGGACAACAAAAAAGGAACAATTCTTAAATAGTTGAACTTAGAACAGATCTATTGAAATGAATACAAGCTAAATGTAACTAATAATTCACATGGATTTCTGCACAATTTTTATGAAGACGGCAGAGGGTATGATTAGTTTCTTATATAATGCAAAGAAACCTATTTAATTCTAAGTTAAATCAAAATCAAGCATATAATAGTTTAGTATGTTGTGTCAATCTGCTTCTAGGGACACAACATAATAGAAAATTAAATTAAATCCACCGATTTAAATGTAATTAAATATAGAAAGCACTGTACAATTTGAATACTTGGAGAAATAGAAAGGGAAAACAGAAAATCAGCCAACTGCTTCATATACATTCAAATACATTCATGTGTTCCAATGCCATTAAAAAGTTTTCAACCTGTGGAATTGCTAGAGATTCCTTTTCCCACTGGGAGATTGGTACAGGTATTCTATTGAAGATTTTCCTTTGGGCATAAAACAGCAAAATAGATTGGGAACTAGCACACCACATTGGAAAGGCCCTTGTTATACAGCATGTGTTCTTTTCTTGCTTTTTGTTTTATTTTGCTGATATGTAGAATGAAATAAAAAAAAAATTCAACATTTTCAAATTTCTTTTAAAAAATATGATATTTATAGAAATTTGTTCTTGTGCAATTTGTTCTTTAGGTATTAATTAAGTTTAAATATGAATTTAAAAGTTGCTAACTGATACCCACATTCACCACCATATCAAAAGGTCAAAGTAACAATGAGCCAGGAAGGCAAGATACCTTTTAATATAATTGTCATAAGGTCACATTGGCAATATATTACTATTTCAGCCTCTCATTTCCTTTAAAAATAACCTCACTTTCAAAAAAATAATTATTACTATTAAGGGAATTAAACTAAAAAGACTAGTAACTTTTAATAAACACGGAAGTGAAATTCCACTCTCAATTTATGATGGTGTAGAAGCCATCATATATATGATATTTATCCACAATATTGTCCCAGTTGTATATAAACTTATATTCGATTCTATAGAAATATAAGACTCTTTTCTTGTTGCAGCCATTCTGTGCTGTTACTTCTGAAAGGGTTCCCCCTGATGTCAGAAAAGTTAGCCTCCCTATAAATAAAATAGTAGTAAATTTCATGACAGCTGAGAAAATAAGATCAAGAACAGAGTGAAATTATTGACCATTATATATATTGTTTTTATTTTCCAAATTGGAAACTTTTACAAGGCAGGGTACATAATTATTACCCAGTGTCCCAATGCATCAACTTCTATCTTACTGTCTTCCAAAACATTAAAGTGAAGTCATCAAATAGCTGGGTTACCTGAGCAATACAATTTTGATATTTAAGACCTTTGTCTTTTAGATAGCAATTTAATCTTCCATCCTGAGCATGGAGTTTCCATGGCATTAACTAATGTCATAAATTCCTCTCCTTACAAGGAAGGACCACAAAGGTCAAAAGAAGGTCCAGTAATGAATCTCCATTTTGGTCAGGCATATTTCTTTACCAATTAGAAGGTGTAGGAAAGATTCTTCATATATTTCTCCTTCTTTACATCTATAGTACTAGTTTACCTTTTTTTAAAAAGAATTTCTGACTAAATTGCAGAGTAAGCTCAAGAGCATGCCACAATTAATTCCTGATCATCATAAATTTCAAATGTGAATTTCTTCTCTGTATCCATCAGGTGGTGAAAACCAAACTTTATATTGGTATGGAAGGATGGATAGAGGGATGACATATAATATCAATGATCACCAACCAAATTCTGGAATAAAAAATCCTGGAAAAGGATCTGGTTGGCTTATTCTTTCCTGCAAAGTTTTACTGCTTGTCTCATTTGTTGCATGAATACACAACAAGAAGGACAAAAAGGAGTGGTTCTGCTCAGCAAAATTATTGATGGCAGTTATCTCTAGGATTTATTAAAGAAGTGAACAATAAATATACACAGGGTTGCAGTTTCAAAATGTGCAATGTGTGAAGCAGTGTGCATATTTCTCATGTTTTTATTTTCAACTTAAATCTTTTAAACTGTCCTTTGCATTTTCTTAGGTACACACATTTCAAAATCTAAAATAAACTAAATATGCTTTTCTGAATTTATTAAGAAAAAGGGATAAAACTATGCCAGTCTGAGATTGTAAAGGATAAGTTACTTAAGGAAATAGCAGTCTAGCAAAGAATAATGAATAGTGGGGAAACAAAGCCCCAAGTAAGTTCACAACTGTGAACTAAAGATCATTGTAAATATTAAAAATGAAGCACTTGGCTGAAATGAAACATTCAGATGATATCTTAAAGAATATTAATAAAATTAATAAAAAATAAATTGTTGGACAAACTTCTCTATGGCAAACATTTCATAATGAAGATGTATATTGATACAAGGTAACTCACTACATAATTAATTAAAAAATGAACAGTCACAAGTCATGAATTTATGATCTACCTTCTATTTTCTCATGAAGACAAGCTGTGAGTCTGTGAGCTGAGTTTCCTTAGGTTTCTAACCAGGTACAGCGTTTCAGGTCAAAATGTGAGCCTGGAAATTAAGTAGAAGCTTATAAAAAGGAAAAAAAATAGGATCATATATCCATGTTTGTTCCATTTGAGATTTGTTGTATTTTGCAACATCTAAAAATTTATGGATTCTCTTCAAAAGAGCCAGCTCAGCTGGTGATAATGGGTAGTAAATTCATTTAATTAGAAAGGCCAAGTAGAAGACTACAGTGAAGTAATCTATATGGGTGGTTCCCAAAGACTGTTTCCTGGACATCATCAAGTACTAAGAAGCAAAGTTGCACTGAAGAAGCTGAAAGGGAGATGGAAACATGTTTGGAGTATGAATTACAGCATTTTCTGAGCAGTCTGAACAAACCCTTCTTGACCAAAAGTATCTAGATAAAATACACCAATTTTTAATGCACAAACAGTCCATTCTGGAAATTTAGTTCTATACAACAACTCATTAAAGTATTACTAAAAATAAATCTGGCAAAAGGTAGTAAAGAAAAAAATCTGCAGTTAAAATTTCTGGTGCTTTCAAATCCAATATTCCAGTAATTGAGCTGTGATCTTTCCCCAAAAGTTTGTATTTTTACTGTCACAGCATTTGTTTTTATTCTGGTTCCATTGAATGAACTTCTGTATACTTCATAAAAATAAATTAATTGCATATGACTGATTATTTTCTAGCATGGTGCATGAAAGCCATTGTTTGAAAATAGTCAATGAATAGTAAAATACACATCTTGTAATTTAAGTTTTACTCTAAAACTATAAATATCAGCACATTTTTATTAAGTTGCACTGTTCTCAATGGAGTTTTATTCCTTTGTAAGTATGTTTAGTAGTGCATACTAATCCGCTTTGCTGATATTTGTTATATTATAAATATTTTATGGAAAGTAAATATTCTTAAAACTATTTCCTGCATTAAAAAAAGAAAATTTGGTAAACAATAAATGATCCCCAAAATCAGTAGGGCTGGGTTTCAATGTTTATCAGCTCAACTACTTTCTAATTGAACTACAGTTTATGAAGTTACTTTTAAATACAAGTGTTTAAAAATAATTGGATGTAGAATTCAATAACAGATCTGTTCTTTGGAGTAACATTGAAACCAATAATTCACATCAATCACCATCTTAATGAAATATGTCTTCTTTGCATTAATCGACATGTGTAGGACTATCCCTCTCGAGTTCTCTTTCTTTATAAAAAAAAGAATGCAGATTATTAATCAGAAAATGAGTTTTCATTTTTTAAAATATTTTTTCTTTTTTTCTTTTGATTTTTTATGTTATGTTGTTTGAAAATAAAAAATAAAATATTTAAAAAAGAAAATGGGCTTTCACTCCTTTCAGGATGAATTTATTCACAAATACAGACTGGTTAATCAGTTGCATTGGTTAATCAGCTGCAAAATCTCATGGGTCGTTTAATCAGAGATATCCCTAATTTTTTAAAATAGGAATAAGATTGTGAATATTTCACTCCAGAAATCGATTTAGAAGCACCGTTTCATAATGCTACTTAAAGTTGTTTTGTAACTTTTTAATTTAATTTAACTGTTTAATTAACCTGGATGAACACTTCTTTGAAGAGTAAATGTTTTATTCTAAAAGGAATAAATATGTGAACTAAAAGTTCAAGGCTATGTCCTTTTAATTGTACCTGTTTAAAACCGGTTTTAGCGACATGGTTTTAATCCTTCTCCATTTAAATTTTAATTAAAAACTAACATTCTTTCAATATTTTAGGTTGGAAGACTGAAGTTACTTAAGATAATTCTACTAGAAAAATGGGCGTACATCTGAGTAAAGCTTGAATTGGGCTTCTTTCAGATAAAACATGCTGGGTGCTTGGGAGTAGCCGGAGCAAGTTTGAGATCTTTTAAGACCTTAATGCTTTTAAAGGGAAACTTGAAGAAACCAGTCTTTCCCGGCGCTAACTCTTAATCTCCCCACATCTGTGCAGCTATCTTGAAAAAGGACCCGCCATACATTTCATTGAAAGTTGTCGCTTCTTCCTCTGTTGCTCGTTTGCTGGAACTTTCAGAAACGCGACGCTTAGCTCGAGAAGACGCAGCCCCGCACAAAAGGCAACGGTACCCAGAGGGTTAATGTTTCCTGTTTGCTTTTTTTAGTTCTTTTCTTCCCCTCCTCCTCTGTCCCTCAAACCACCCCCTCAGAGCTCAGGCGGAAGTGAGTTCGCTCCTTTGCAGATTAAAAGGATTCGGAACTCGATCGGTTTCAATAACAGGCGTTCGGAGAGGTCGACCAGGAATGAGAGCATCTCGGCGTCCTGCAAAAATCAGGCTCACCTAAATCGTGAGGGGGGGTGGAGGACGTAGGGGGAGCGAAACCATCCATTCAACGGCACGATGGCTACAGCGGAATCGGATGGGATCTCCACGCTCTTGCCATTACTGTTGTTAATTTAACCCTTCGGCCGACGGGCGCTCCTAACCTCCGCCCCCCATAGATTTTCTTGATAACCACGTCGGGGATTTTTTTCATCTTCGGAGGGTAAAATAAAGAATTCGTTTTCAATTATTTTTGGAAGACCACGCGAAGAATTGAAATGACAATGGAAATGTGATCGCAGAGGTTAGGGAGCGAGGCGCAAAAGGAGGCTGCTGCCGGATTGCAGCCTGGGGAAAGCGTTACACCGCTGTTGCAATTTGTGCAATCGACCCTAATACGCCCCCCATGAATAATTCAGGAAGGCCGGCCGGAACCTGCTGCCGCTGTCCTTCTCACAGGCGGCTCCTTTTGCCGGTTTAAATGCGTGTGCGCCCAAACTACAGGAAAGAGTGAGACCGCGTGCGTGTCGTTGCCGCCCTTGGGCAGCAGCAAAAAGGGAGCAAATTCGGGAAACCCCGAGAAAGAATAAGGGACCTGATCGATGCGCTCACTCGACTTCCCGGGGAGACCTGGAAAAGGCGTGGACCCGCGAGGAAGACGATCTCTGGAGAGTGAGATCGCGTTTTCGTTCATTCATTCACAGGCGTCACCCACTCTCTTTCTTTCGGAAGCCTGCCTGCCCAGAAAGCTACGCCGGAGGGATCGCCATCTCTGCTTCTCGTTTTCAAGTCATGCAGTGGTGGAGCCCTCAGGGGCGGATCGGTGCCGGAACAGTCTTCCGGGACAACTTTCGTGTCTCCCGAAACCTCCTGGAGTCTCCAAGAAAGGAGAAGTGAAGCAAGTGGTCCCGCTGTTCCCTCTCGTCTCTCTCCTCCACCGACCGAGCCCTTTCCTCATTCCCTCGCCATCAACCCGCCTCTTCTGGTACACCAACTAAAGAGAAGATTTCGCCTCCCCACTCCTTCAATTTTTCCCCTAGAAGGAAGCGAAGGGCAGCCGCGAGACCGGATCCAGTTCACGCTGGATTTTTAAGGAGTAGGACCCGATGCACCTTTCTGTTAAAGAAACCCTCATTCTTCCGCCGCGCAGTCCGAAAAACGCTGAGGCGGCAGAGAACGAAGAAGGCATTGTCCCGGGTGGGAAGAAGCTTTAAACGCAGCGCGAGGGAGGGAGGGGGCAAATCAGAGGAGCGTCTTCCTCCTGACGCTACTTAAGGAGAAGGCGAGAGAAACGCCGGCTAAAGCTGCTCCCGTCCCGCCTAGCCCGCGAAGAGTGGTTTGGAGTAACAGGAATCTTCGCAGCGCCCCCACACAGTGACTAATTGATGCCACCCACCAGGGTTTGCAACGCGGGTCGTCGTTGCTCGCTTCGGTTCATGCTGCTACTGCTGCCGCCTCCTTACTAGCCGCGCTCTCTTGCGCTGCCCTCTCCCCCTCCCCCCCTCCTAATGGCTTCGTTCCCCGAGTCGGATTTCCAGATTTGTCCGTTGTGTAAGGAGATGTGCGGCTCGCCGGCTCCTGTCTCCTCTAATTCGTCCACTTCGTCGTCCTCTTCTCAGACTTCAAACTCTTCCGGGGGCGGCGGCGGGAGGGGGGTGTCTTCATCCTGCACCCCGTCGAGGCGGCTCCACGTCTTGCCCTGCCTGCACGCTTTCTGCCGCCAGTGCCTGGAAGCGCAGCGCCACCCAACCGCGGGTGACTCTCTCAAACTACGCTGCCCCATCTGCGACCAGAAGGTGGTGATCTCGGAGCCGTCGGGCATGGACGCGCTGCCCTCTTCCAACTTTCTCCTCAGCAACCTGCTCGACGTGGTCGTCGTGGCCGCTGCCGCTGCCGAAGACCAGAAAAACAACGGTCGTTCAGGCGGCGGCGGCCAAGGAAGCGGCGTTGGAGCGGCGAGCAACAGCAATGCTAACAACCGGCACACTCATTCCCGCCAGCAGCCTGTTCAACAGCAACAGCACCACTGCGCTGCTGCGGGCGGTTCCTCCCCCGGCTCTGCCGCCGGCTCGGCGCCGTCCGGGGGAGGCGGTGGCTCCGCGTTGCTGCTTAGGCGGCCCCACAGCCGACAGGGTGAGCCCCGCTGCAGCTCCTGCGACGAAGGCAACGCCGCCAGCTCCCGCTGCCTCGACTGCCAGGAGCACCTGTGCGATAACTGCGTGCGCGCCCACCAGCGCGTTCGCCTCACGAAGGACCACTTTATCGAGCGCTTTGGCCCAGGGCCGCCCGCGACGGCGGGAACCGGCCCCGCCTCGGCAGCCTCCCAGCTCGCTCTCAGCCCGCCCTATTCCGCCTCGCCTTACAACATCCTCTCAGTCTTTCCGGACCGAGTCAACTATTGCCAGCACCACGACGACGAGGTGAGTGCCCCGACCGGTCAAATTAAGTGGCTGTTCCTCAAGTGGCCTTTTCCTTCTTTCCCTACGTTTTGGGGAGGGGCAGTGTCAGACACTTGCCAGACCAGAAGGGGGGAGCAGGGGAAATCCTATGAATTCTGTCTTCAAACCCACCCTAAGTGGCCAAGAAGTGGTTGGTTTTTCATGGGTTTGCAAGGTAGTTTTTGTTAGGAGACAGCACCTAATGAAAAAAATATTGAAAAGCATTCTTCTCAAATAGACTTTGGGGTTGAGTCCTGCGGTGATTATCTGGATTAAGGGACAGATAAATTAAAAGGGGTTTTGTTACACCAGGATTTCAAGATATACTTTAATTCATATGTGTTTTCTTTTACTGTATCAGTCTCAAAATAATGAGATTATAGTGTTCTATACATATTGAAAGTTGTTCAAAGGTGCTAAAGTCCCCACAACCTATTGTTTGTGGCAGTGGAATTTTATGCTTCTATGGATTTCAATTTACTGTATAGAATTTGGATAATTGATAACTAAGCAAGAGGCTTCTGCATTTCTTTCATCTTGTAATATTGTGGCTATGCAGTATAAATTTCTTACCTTAAAACTGCATTGTACTTTCTCTGACAGGCTATACATGACTTTTTCTCTCCATAAAATTGTAAACCAGTTTCTTCCTTCTCCACATTAACTGGAAATATCCTTCATGTTTCAGAGCATTTGGTGGCTTTAATTTCCTTTTTTTTTAAAGAAAAAAATAGTTTCCCCCTTTCATACTTTCCTTTGCATAGGTGGTCAATCTTTGCATCTTCCAGTCCTACTTCTCTTTCTTCCAGTCTTTGTTCTCATGGAGCTGTCCAAGCTTAACTGGTGTAAATCATAATTCTCTACAAGCAGCAGAGTTTTTCTGTGTGCTGCAGGGGGCAGAGATAATTGGAGCCATTTAAAAACAACATCAACTATGTGTGTTTTTGGGGGGAGGGGTATTGATGCTGCAGACCAGGGAAACCAGTTTCCTCTTGCAATGCTTTGGAGAATAAGTACATACATTGTTTCTTCAGGGATGCCAAAATAGAAAGTGTAAATGTGAGAAGTAGCAATCCTAATTCCTGGGACATCATCCTGTTTTTTGCTCCACATTCCTCTGCCAATTTGTGCCCATTCCCAGGACTACAGATGCTCTTGAGATGGACAAAGTGCTCAATAAGGATTTCCTGGTCTCTCTCCCCCTGTAGTTTACATTTTTAAATAAACAGACTGCTATATTTGCCACTCTGTATGACTTAGCCACTGATTACAAATGAAGAAGTAAGGCATTGACAAACGTTTTACTTATAGAATTTGGGCTAAACATAAGTATCTTTCCAAAGATGGATTATGAATGAAGGATCTAGAAGTGTGACTTTAAGCCAGCTGTGGAAGTTGATTCTGGTGCTTCTGAGCATGTGTGAAGTATTGGTTGAATTACTTCTCATTCAGAGGGTTAGGACAAACTATGTGATATTCTGTTATTGCTTGTGCATAGAAAACATTCTTTAATTTGTTGCATAGGATTTAGTGCTATGTTGAAAGTTTCTAAACTGATGTAGAACATCTTGTACACAATATAATTTGTTTATAGTATCTGTATTTCTTAAAAATTGGACAAGAACCATATATAAATATCTGAAGAACTATTCTAACATTTTTTTCTATTTTCAAGAGCTAGAATCAATAAAGCATAGCAGAAGCAAAATGAAAACTTAGCAAGAAAGTGAATTGAGAATTGGTGTACAGATTATAATTCTCTCTATAATTATGTTTTGAGATTGCATGTGTTTGGTGAAGTTGAATGACCTGATGGTATTAATATTTTGAATGATCTCATATAGTAATATATTAATACAAGGTTTAACATCAGAGTGTCAAGTAGGCACTATTTCCTCAGAGTGCTGCTCTTTTTAAAAAAATCAGTTTTTTATAAATTTTAAATAATTATTTTAACCGAGAATCATTGTTTTAATCCCAAGGAATAAAGACCTAGTACTGAATTCATGTACTGGAAGTTAAACTTGTAAGCCGACATTCCATCTCTTTTGCTGGTTGCATAGACCACAGTGGAATTTTCCACTAGCCCCATTGTTAGAGGATAGCTTACTCCATGCTACAGTTCCTGATTGATCCTTACTACTGAAAAATAACCCGGTTTGGGAAATAAATGATTGGTTGTTGCTATTTAGATACTCTATAGCTTGGGGAAAAGTACACTATGATCTATTTTGAAAATAAATGCCATTTGCAGCTAATCAACTTTTTCCATTTTGTGTAGTTATTTCAAATATGGAAAAGAATGTCAATTTTTGTCTTTTTTTAAGAAAATGATTTTTTAATTAGAGTTTTCTAAGAATTTGATGAAATATAAATATCTTATTGGCAATTCGTTATCTGGCCCTGAGCTTTCTAGCATTTTTCACAAACAAATAGGAATATTTATCAATCTGAAGGACAGTTTGAACTCCAAATACAAGATTTAGAATGATAAAAGTAAATTGTGCATTAATATTTCTGTTGTTCTGAAGAAGTTACATCAAAAAACATCTTCCAACCCTCTCTTCTTCATTCTGTTTTCACTATACTCATTAGATTCATTTTATAGGAATTCTTCAGGGGAAATACTTAGTTCTTATGGCTGTATTTTCAATAAAGTATTGCAATTTAGTTTTATCATAATGTTTGCATTTCAAATAATGTGCATACTGAAAAACATGAATGTGTAGTCTGCCATGCTTGTTAATTTTTTTCCACATTTAAAAATATTACTTAAGAACTTCACATGTGTCTTTTTAAAATCATAGTATGATTGTAGAAACATTTTGTACATTTTGTTTATGATAGTTTCTTTTGAAACAAATAGTCCATCAGTAACTTCTTAGTACAACTTTACTTAATACAATACTATTTGATTTTAATGCTTATTTAGGAATAACTAAATATAAATAAATAGCAAATAGAATGGGGACTATTCCAAAGCTGTTATTGAGGATTAAGAAACCTTCTGAAATGATGCACTATTCTAAACCAAGGGCTGCCATAACAACCATAAGTTGACACTATTGAAGAAGACAGCCCATCTGATTTTCAACCAGTGTGGAATTTCAACAAAAGTCTTATTTCTGATTTAATTTCTAACCCAGAGATTCCATGAAAGTGGACCTGATGTGACTTGTATTGGCAATCCTCTCAAGAGTATTACAAGATCTCAGCTACTTTTTCCCTTCCCTTTTTAACTATTTTGGATCAGTGCTTTCTAACTAAATGCCTGAATGGGTTGGGATTCTAGGTTCCAGAATTCTGAGAGAGCATTTAGAGAATCCCAGTTGAAAAAGGTTGCTCTTATGTATGTAGTTTATATTTGGGAAATTTTCTAAAATGTTGTACATCTATAGTGTTCTAGAACACTACAATCATTTGTTTATTTAGAAGTGAATCCTATGCTCAGTGAATAAATCTATTCAGACCTTTAATTTTAATCTTGGGATTTTTTTAACCTGTTCATCTAAATATCACAAACTGAAAACTGTTTTATAGGAATTAGAAGCAGTTCCTATGCCTTTTATAATTTTGGTGGTCACTGTTACATTTCTTAAAGAGTAAATATTGGTATTCATATTTCCTATTTGATGATCACCCTTAATTTTTGTTTTCTGCAACTCTGCTATTCTGGGGAGTTTAGCCTAGTGAGCCTTCTCTTTGGTATATGTACTTGTTGCTTATGTTTTTGTGTTTCCTAGATATTTATAGTAAATAATTATCCTTGAACAGGAGATATACTTTTCAAACAAGTTGCAAACATGTTTATCTAAAATTATTTGGCTGGGCTAAGAAGTTAAAACAGGAGCATAAAAAATGAAGACCAAGGAAATTGAGTATAACTTCCTTATGAATGTTCTTATAGGGTACTTAGGATATGTGTTCTGATTACTTTGTTTTCAGAAATTGTATAGCCTGGCCTGACAGAGATTCAGATTATATTAGTGTTTCCATCTAACATCAAAGATCTGAGGTTTTTGATAAGATTCCTGTTTAAGTAGGATGGAGGAAAAATTCTTCTTCCCTAGCTTTTTTGTTGGATGTTTATTGTACTTCGTTTGCATTGCATGAAGTAGTTGTTAGTTTTGTAATTTAAACACACAATTAATATTCAATGGAGAGAGAGGGGAGCGAGAGAGAGAGAGAGTTTTATGTATACAACTGAGGATTTTTTAAAGCATATTTTCAGTGTTACAAATATTTTAAGTGCCCTGTAATATTAACTCTTGGTTATATAACTATCTTACCAGTATATATATTTTAGGGTATCTACAAAGTGCTTCTTTGCCAGTACCACAGGACTTGAATAATAAAAATGGTTTACTTAAAAGGTTTGATTATCTCTGGGAAAAAGTTTGAACAACAGACTGCATGGTGCCAGTTATCATAACAAGTGATCCCAATGGTCACATCAAAACACCACTAGTGAAAAAGTAACTATTTGACTCTGGAGATTGTAAAATGAGAGAGTTAAACATTTCCCTGAGGTTCAAATAGTTTTGAACACAATGACTTTGTAATGGGGAAGGAAGGGGAGGGAAAGGACCGACAACTAAAAATTCATCAAACTTGCTACCTCTGGTATTGATTAGCAAAGTTGGATTTTAATTGGTGTGCCAAATTTAAGTAATTATTTATACCAACTGTTTCTATGAGATAACTTTCATCTCTTAAAAAGAATTAGTTGAAATATTTTTAAACACACAGAGCTGGATATGCACACATACATACAGAGTATGAATTTATGAGAGTATTTAGCATTTGTGCCCCTGTTGACTTTTTCTTGTATATCCCTCTGTAAAGGGGCTTAGCTAATTGAACTGTGCAAGCAGAGACATATTTTACACCTAATGATGCATTTTGCAAGTGCTCAGTATAAATAATAGTTTTAATAAGAGATAAACAGTTTTTTCAAACTTAGTGTTAAAAATCTAGTCTTGCTTTGTTTTAGTGAACCAGAGAGAGTTGGCATTGTGCTACTTTTTTGTGAGACAAAGTAATGGATTAGAGTTGGCTCTATTAATATAATAGTTCCACAGGTTTGTATAGAAAAATGCAGCAGGATATGAAGATTGTACACTAATGTAGTTTGACTATTTGCACTGTAAAATAAGAGGATTTTGTTTTAGTGTAAGTACTTGTGTTATATCTTGGAAATTGTGGCACATTTTCCTGTGTGCCAGTTTTGACTACAGCAGTTATAGCATGTTTTATTTGTTACTATGTTTAGGGAAAGTCTCATGGTTTGTAGTAAAAAAAATATGTGGAATTGTGGTTTATATAGTGGCAGAATCTGAAGAAGAGTAATGATTTTTAAAATTTGTAACCTGTTTAATATCTTAGATGAAATTTGATTTCACATATTAAATGACTTCAATTGTTTTCAAGCCACTTCCTCCAGTTTCTTCCTATAATAACATATAGAAGTTCTTCCACAAGAAATTGTAATAGCACTTATATACTGCTTTATAATGCTTTACAGCCCTCTCCAAGTGGTTTACAGAGTCACATATCCTTTCTATATGAGTCTAAAGTTAGATGAATCTATTTGCTGCACAAAATGAAAACAATTTGGGGCATTTTGAACAAGAAAAAAATAGCCTTGTTGTTGAACTGGAATCTATATTCTTGTCCTATGAAAGTAACACAACCGTTTAAATGTACAAATGACCTAATGAGACCATCTTGATTGACATCATTCCTGTTTAATATATACTAATTGCTGTAAAACTAAAACGCTCACATTTTAATTATTATACTCTACTAGATTTATTTGAAATGTTAATTTTTCTTCTTTTTCTTTGTGATTTAAGACTGTTATTGAACAATATTATTAGGACTATTAATTGTGAAAAAACTATACTTTCAGCATCACTTTGGTATGTAGCGTATATTTCCACCTCCAAAAGCCTGCCATCTTAATTCTGTTTTAAATGAAAACCAGGAAGTTACATTTCCTTAGAAACCAAGTAGTGACACTGATAAATCCC
>JAPKID020000908.1:0-16144 GCA_026931265.2 Tropidonophis doriae | reverse complement strand
TAAGTAAGTAAGTAAGTAAGTAAGTAAGTAAGTAAGTAAGTAAGTAAGTAAGTAAGTAAATAAATAAATAAATAAATCCAAAATTGATTGTAAAGAGTATATAAAAAACCATCCATACTTGGATAGGATATTGCTTTAAGTTGCTTTTATTCAAATTATTTAATCATTACCTGTCCAAATGAGCCTTTGCCTATTAAAGAATCAATTTCATAACGATCCATCCATTTTTCCCCATTTTTCACAATGTAGTCATAGTTGTCATCATCGTATCCATCATTATAAACCTTCCGCTCTTTTTTGTGACTAGAATCATCTCCTTGTCCCTGTTGATGTCGTCGCTTCTTTTTTGCATAGTAAACCTGAGATTAGGAAATGCAATTATTGCATAGCCAGTTTGTATCATACATTATTGCAAAAGATAAGCACTTGGCCTTATATTTGGAGAGGTCTTATTATTTTTGAGGTGCAGGAGGCAGTGAACATGGTCACCTCTTGGTTGCAATATTTTCAGGGAGGGCTTATTTTCACGCATGTGCTCAAAAGCCTGATTGGGCTTATTATCCGGGGGGGAGGTAGTGATAATTTAATTGGTAATAAAATGATAAAATAGTGATTAAAAATAAAATGGTGATATTGGTGATTTAATCATTAGATGGTTATATTTTTATTTTACAACATAATTTATTTAGTTAAAAAGGACCTATACAAGAGTATGGATATTGTTTCAGTAGCCTTTGATCAACTGCTGTAAAAGAAAATCTGGAGCTGCTGAAACATAACAACTTCATATAAGTTCAGTAAATCAAAGAAGCTTGAAGCACAAAACTTGCAAAAGCATACATAATTTTAAAAGGTGCAAAGAAATATATGCATTCATAGTTCAACCTATATCACATTAATCCTCTATTTTTATTACTAAGAACATTGCTCTCCACTGTACTAAATGCAGCTTTGGATAATTTTCCTCAATAAACCAATGAATAAGTACAATGTCATTGATTCATCTATTTAATTGAATTCTCCTTATCTATTTTTAGGGCTTCCGTGAATAAAATATCATTTTTATAGTCTCTTATTATTTATGTGGTAGCACTGAACTTTTAACCACTGAATGAACAAGAGTCCTGATTTTTACATTATCGACCAATTGATGTTTAAACAAGGGACAGTCTTTAATGGCAGAGAGAAAGGGAAGACTGTAGAACAATTTTAGGCAGTAAAGATTTAGTGGCTTTGTGATGGCTGGAATCTGGACACAAGAAAAACATTTTTCTGCCTTCTACCTGGCTTAGAGAAAAGAAGGGAAATCCTTAAGATCCAGGGGTTGCAAAGCTTTACAAATAAGAATATTGGCTACGTTCTATGAAATAAAGTTTTGCTATGGTAATGAACATTTTTCTACCCTCTCAGAAACAAGTCTAAACATTATCTGTCATTCAAGTGAAGTGGATAAATCAATCTTATAATAAATTTCTCCCGTTTTTCATTCATAAAATAAGACAGTAGCTTTGCTCTTTTTTTTTAGCAGACAAGTACTTTTGCCTATAACATGTTTGCAACAGTAAGAATAATTTCAAAGCAGAAAAACATATTTTTAATAATGCAAAATTAGAAGAAAAAGAGAAAAAAGAGCAGACAGTTGCCATTCATACAATATATGAAAATATATGAAAATAAAAGAGGAAAGAAGGAAGATTTTAAATACCATTCTAAGCAGCTTTTTCCTTTTATAAAATGCTACTCAAGTGGTAAGTATTCTTTTAAAGATTATATCTCCACTCAACAATATTATTAATATAAATTTAGAAAACGTTTTCTTTGTATTAAACATTTAATGTCCAAAGAAATGCATTACAACGACAGAATAAGACTATATATTTAGCTTGCATTTTAGTATTAGTAAATACATTGTAGTCACAAGAAACAAACTTATATCAAAAGAAAAGTTAACTCAATGAATTATGCAAAGTTTACCTCATTAATATGTTTGTATGTTTTGATCAAATCCACAGACAGTTTCCTTAAAGGAGCAGCTGCTGGATCACGGAAAGTTAGTGGCATTCGCCTCTATAAAATAACAATATCACATATAACCTTAATCAGATAAAATCAGAATGTTATTATTTAAAAATAATGGATTATACATTATATATTCATCAAAAGAACAACCAGAAATATATTTTAAAAGCAAAACATTTCAAATGACTGGTGCTAAAATTTATCTTACTAACACACAAAAAAACCCCTCAGCTTTCACTCAAAGTTAATATTATGGTATGATTTTAATGGTTTCATTATACCCAATAAGCAATGTCTATTTTTCATATCTATGAATGTATAGTAGATTTTGGTTTTATACATCCTTTTCTGAGATTCTTATGTTAAAAATAGAATAAGACTAAATTGCTTTTTTGTTACAAAATATAGGTCAACTGTTTCTAAAGCAGGTGAATATTTTTTGAAGAAATCCTTTCAAATGATAAAGGTATCCCTTTTTTATTTTTTAAACAAAAACAAACACATACAACCTTCTTCCATTTCATATAGCGTGTCGTTTGGTTACAAAATTTTGTGTGTCCTTTCCATGGTCACTACTTATAATTATATATCAAATAACAAATTGTTCATTAGATAAACATACATATCTTATTGTTATATATCTATTCTTCAACTATAATTATTACCCCTTAATTTTAAATAAAATATTCTATTGAATTCATGCATACAACATCATTCCATTACATCATTCTAGTCTCTTTAATAATGCTAAACCCTTATAGTATTGCATGTATCATTCTATTTATTCTTAAAATATAAAAAAATCTCTAATATTTTCCATTACAATGATTTTTTTTATCTAACCATTGATAAAACAAATCCCAAACCTTGTAAAATTGTTCATCTCCTTGTTCTCTAATTTCAAATGCTAGTTTACTCATTTGCACACATTTCATTATTTTTTAGATAATTTCCTCCTGCGTTGGCATTTTCTCATTTTTCCAATTTTTTGCAAGTACAATTCTAGCTGCTGTTAAAACATTTACAATCAAATATTTCAAATCTCTGTTGTATATTTCTAGTATAATTCCCAATAAAAAAGTCTTCGGTTTAAAATCTATGTTTTTTTGTCATTTTCTCCAACCATGTGTAAATCTTAGTCCAATATCTTTTAGCTTCTACGCAAGTCCACCACATATGGTAATATGAACCCAGTATCTGATGACATTTCCAACACTTTTCTGATTTGTTCTTGAACATTCTTGCTATTCTTGTCGGGGGTAGATGCTACCTGTAAAACATCTTATTCAAATTTTCTTTATATGCTGTTGATACTGTCATTTTGTAGTTTTAAGACCAGAATTTCTGCCATTTCTCTAGTTCAATCCCATGCCCAAAATTCTTCCCCCAGGCTATCATAGATCTTTTAACCTGTCTTCTTCTAACGTAATCTCTAGCAAGTGGCCATAGAGTTTTGGGATTACCTTTTCATCAGTACCCATCAAAATGTTATCTAACTTCGTCATTTTATCATAAAAACCTTCCTTCTTTACAATCCTTGTCACATCTAGCTTGTATTTGCATTTATGAAAACCAATTAATTTTTATACCTTCCTTTTCCAATTCTTGCATAGATTTAAGTTCACCCTCGGCATTCAATATTTCACCATATCTGTTCCTTTTTGTATATTATTGCGTATGAAAAAGCTTCAATTGTTGATAGACTGGAATTATTAAATAATATTGTCTTTTAACTTTGTCCCAATTTAATAGCAAGGCCTCCCGTAGGCAATGTCTTCTAAAATACCTCAGTGTTTTTTAGTTCCCGTGTACCATAAAAAGGCATGCCATCCCAGCAGTAGATCATGTCCTTCCAGTGTCAATAATTTAGTGTTATCCATTCTTTAACCCACGTCAAACTTGCAGCCTGGTAGTATAGTTCCAATTGGGCAGGCCCAATCCTCCTCTTGTTCTTGCATCTTGTAACAATTTTAGTTTTATTCTTGCTTCCCCCTCCCCCGCCATATGTACTTTAACACTATTTTATTTAAGTCATTGAAATATTCCTTCCTAGCCTAATTGGAATCATCTGGAACAGATATAAGATTCTAGGTAGAATGTTCATTCTACTTGTAGATATTCTATTATCATCAATAATTGTAGATTTTCCCATTTCTTCAAATCCATCACAATCTGTTAAATTTATAGTAGTTGTTATATTTGAGAGCACTGCATCTTGCTGTTTAAATATATCCCCAACTATTTAACCTTATTCGTAACTTGTATCTCCAAAGTTTCTGCCAACTCTTCCTTTTGTCTTGTTGGTATATTCTTTGTCAAGGTCTTCGTTTTGTCTTTATTTATTTTCAATCTTGCTACTTTCCCATATTCTTCTATTCTTTCTATCAATTTAGGTGCTGTTTCTAATGGATCCGCTAGGCTGAAGACCAGATCATTCGTGAATGCTTGTAGCTTCATTTTAAATTTTCATTCTTTTTATTTATTTTCCTTCTCTGGCATTCCTATTTAAAACTTTTAATGTTAAGACAAAAAGTAATGTTGATAATGGGCAGCCTTGTCTCATCCCTTTCTTTATTTCAATAGGCTCTGTCAAATCTCCATTTATCATTATCTTTGCTGTTTGTTTATAATATATAGTTTGTATGGCTTGAATAAATTTCTTACCAAAATCCATTTGTTCCAGTTGTAACAACATAAAGCGCCAGTTAACGTTGTCAAATGCCTTCTGAGCATCCAAGAATATCAATGCCAATTGTTTTTCAGGATGTGCCTCATAATATTTCAGAGAGTCTAAAATTATCCTCATATTATCTTTAATTTGTCTCTTTGGCAGGCACCCATTTTGATCTGAGTGAATAAAACGACTTAAGTATTTTTTAATGGGCTCCAAGGTAACTCTATTAATGATAGGCTGTTGTCTAAGAACTTGTATCGCTAAGGCCCATGAAGTATAGGCCTTACCAGCTCCCAGAGGGGTAACAGCCTATTCTACAATAACCTGCCTGCCAAAGTCAGCCTCCGCCAAGGAATAGCTGTCCAACTTGTAATGGCAGATAAATGGAGACGGAGAGGCCCATGTGGTGTTCAATAGACCTCTTCTACCAAGGCCTGCGTTGCCCATGCCGCAGTAATGGCCATGCTCCTGGTAGAGTGGGCAGTAATATTCTTGGTGGTAATGATTGCAATTCATAGGCTCTCACAATGCAGGCCCTGATCCAACGACCTAGAGAAGATGGATTTATCTCGTTGCCCATTGTGGCTGACTGAAAGGAGACGAACATGGATTCTGTGTGTCTCAGTGAAGAGGTCCTCCTGATGTAGATGCAGAAGATTTTCTGCACATCTTCCGCTCCAGATGATGGACTGGTTCAGGGCAACACAAGCTCCTGGGCTCTGTGAAACCTTATGTTTACCTTGGGATGAAGGATGGTCCTGCCGCAACACTACTCTGTCTGAATGGAACACACAGAGGCTCATGAATAAGGCTGCCAGTTCTGATTCCTGCCTGGCCAATATGATGGCTACCTGGAACTCCATTTTGAGGGAAATGTAGCATAGATAAGTAGTCCACAAGGGTTCAAAGCCTCCCCTGGTAAGGGAATTTAGCACTTTGGTCAAGTCCCAAGTTGGATATCTGTGGACAACTGGAGGTCTGAGGTTGGTGGCACTCCTCAAGAACTGTCAGACCAAAGGGTGGTGGGTGAAGGATTCTAGAGATCTGCAAGTTAGAACAGAAGAAAGTGTCGCTACCTGTCTCCTGAGAGTATTTGGAGACAAGCCACTGTCAATTCCTTCCTGGAGAAATTCCAGGACTTGAGGAATGGAAGCCTCGGAGGGTGTGAGGTCCTGCTCGAGCACTGGCACCACCTGGCAAAAGGCTCGCCAGGTGGTATCGTAAATGCAGTTGGTCAAAGATCGCCTTGATGACTGGATTGTCCTGATAACCCTCGTGGATAGATTGTCCGCACTTAGGACCCTCCACTCAATCTCCAGGCAGTCAATTGGAGCCACTGCAGGTCCAGGTGGATGAGAGACTCCTGGCTGAGTGAAAACTTGGTTGTTGGGATCAGAGGTGGGTCCCTGAAACCGGTTAGTACTGGTTTGTTGCATGCACGCTCCCTGTGGGTCTGGTCGAAGGCCTCTGAAATTGCACTCTGCTACAATTCTGCAGCAATTCTTTGCCTGATGGCTTCGGATATAATGGCTGCCATACTGAGGGGGAAACCTCAGAGTTGATTCCTGAGGGCGGAGGCCTGCAGCAGAAGGAGTGAAGGTTGCTTCTGCAGTAGAGGCTCTGTGCCTCTCTGGCTGAGGGAGTTCAACTATGTGAGAAAGAATTCCAGAAACTGTCACCGTCTAGAGGTTGATTAAGGCCAGATGGGGAAAGCAGCTCCTTCTCGCTGTTCAGGGACATTTTAGCCTGCTGAGGACTATTGCTGGTACAAGCCTGTAATGTGAAAGGGTGAGAGCTGACCTGTTCTGCAGCCCATTGTTAATTGGCCGTCCTAACTGCTTCCCTCTAGGCCTTGGTGAATTCACAATCCAAGGTCCTCTGGCGCAGGTACTCGGCTCGCTGTGTAGTCTTAGAGGCCTTCTTGGAGTGCCCTCTTGACCTGGGCTCAGAGGCTTGTCCTTTCTCCATGAAGGGAGGGTTTTTTGATACTCCAGCTAATGGCTCCTGCATGGCATCTACCATTTTGAAATGTCACGTGGCAAGCACTGCTGGCACAACCCTCACCCCTGCAGCCCTGCAAACTGTGTGCCCAGAATATGGGTAGTGAAATCTCAGCCTTCTAAATTGTTGAGGCTGAAGGGCTCTAAAAGGTGCTCCATGCTGCGTGGATGTGCCCTGGGACTAATTTGTCATTGCTCAAAATGACAACTATGTCTCATCTTGTCGTTGCAGTTCTCAAAATGGTGCCAATTGTTGCTGCGACTCTCAAAATGGTGCCGATCTCCTTACAGGTCTGTCTGGTGCTCCTCGAGGCCTGGGGCTATTGCTACAGAGTAAGCGCTAGTAAGCTTTACTCCGGCCTAGGATAGGACTGCCTGCAGTCCGAGGATCAGTGTTTCAGAGCTATACTTGTGGGCGCTGTCCTGTAGTGGACTTAAATGAAAGTCCGAAGTGCCGCCCCCTGCCCTCAGTAGAATTAGGCAAAAACCCTTGTGGCTAGAATGGGAGTCTGCTCTACCTGATCTGTTGAGCTAGCCTCCAATTTAAACCTTTCTCAGATGTTATTGATGGTGTAAAAGAGAGTTGAAGAGAGATTAAACACACGTCTTGTCCTAAGATAGACTGAGTCTAAAAGCTGGGAGGCGTTACCAGAGGCGGCGTGTCATCACAGATTGCAGACTCAGTCCGATTGGATGACAGATGGAGTTAACCCATTCCTATTCCTGGATGTTATCTCCACCAAGTATGGAGAATAACCAGCCCCTCTGGATTGTGTCAGGGGGAAGCAGGACCCTTGCTACACTGGGCCCTTCCACATGTGGCCTTGAACTTCCAGGCAGGGAAGGGGAGGGAACCTCTAACAATGTTTTTGTGTTGCAGCAACCACTACCTGGCTTGCCAGCTACTTCAAATGAGGGGGATGCAGATTCGTTTGCGACTGCTTTCCTTTCCTCCTTGCCAAGTTCCCATGAGATTTTGAACAGAAAAGGACTACAGAAGAACCCATGGAGGGGGGGGGGGAAGCAAAGTGAAGGGCAGATGTAGGAGATGACCAGGCTGAGGCTGAGGGAAGGGTGAAATGCATCATCAGTTTCAAATCACTTCACGCCTGCAAAAGAGTGCAGCCCACCGTGAATTGCAATGACTCTTACCTACCACCAATTTGCTTTGACCATCTGATTGTTCAGATTCTTGTGGAGAGCATAAGCTTGTAATAAACCTTTATATTCATTTTGAACTGTCTGGAATTGATTTCATGCGCTTGACAGAACGAAGGGAGATGAAGCAGAAGAAACGCCTAGAAAGCTACTGTAAGGTGATAAACAGCAAATCCCAATATGAGTGACAACTGCTATTGTGGCAGTAAGAGCAGTAATGTTTTTGTAATTATCTACCCTTATTGGAAGTGCAAGAGTGGTTCTGGTAGTTATTTATAGAGTTCTTGTGAAGTATATACTTGTCAATCTCATCTGCTCTAAGTTGGACTCCAGCCATAATGCAGGTCCTGTGGCAATTATTGGGACTAGGTCTAGCTCAATTATCTAGGGAGAGTCTGATCGTATTGCTGTTCTTACTACCATAAGAACAATGGCCCTTCTGGTCATTGCCTCCTGAGACGAGAAGGAAAATGAAATTAGATTCTGGCAGTAGTCAATTTCTTTTTGAGAGAAGGAATGGTTCTACCATCATCTCTTAAGGAGACTGTGGTCCCTAACCCTAACCCTAACCCCTCTAGGGGCCATTCACTATATTCATGATACTGGACAATTTAATGACCTCTACATTTGATTATTGTAATGTGCTCTACATAGGGCTGCCCTTTAAGCATAATTGGAAGTTTCAATTAGTGAAGAATGTGATGTTGTAGGCAATTAATTCATCAGATACCCAGCATATATGGCATTTATTAAAATGAACTGCACCAACTATTGGTGCATTTTTGGGTGCAATTTAAGGTACTAATTGGCACTTTTAAAGCTCTTCATGGTTTAAGACCAGGTTTCTTAACAGACTGACTGTCCCCGAATATTCACCTGATCCAGAAATAGGTACATGATACAGATACTGTTGCCTGGCAGGGCTTAGGAGAGCCTTTTCTGATGGCGCCTGCCCTTTGGAACATCATTCCTATGGCAATATATTGTCCCTGTCTGTAGCCACGGTATATAACAAAGCCATATTTGGACTATATTGAATTTTTTGGATTGGCTGCTGTAGGGTTTTGCTTATTTTGTTGTAATACACCTAGAAACATGAATGTGAGAATGGTGGCAATATACTGTATTTCTCAGAGTATAAGACACACTTTTCCCCCCTAAAAGAGTGTTAAAATTTGGGTGCGTCTTATACACCAAATGCAGCCCCACCCACCTGCTCTCCCCCACCCTTCAGCCATTTTCAGCCTCCATGCATCGCATTTTAGACAGACCATCATCGCCTCTGTGCCTCATGTTTTTGGCCTCTATGCCTCATTGTTTTAGCCTCTGAATGGTCCGTTTTAGATATGTTCAAGGCTGCGGGGATCGCCAGAGCACATTGCTGCCTCTATGCATTGCATTTTCAGCCTGTGTGTATCATGCTTTCAGCCTCCACATGCCCCATTTTTGGCCTTTATGTATTGCATTTTTGGGCGGTTCCAAAATTCCAAAAATTTTGCCACCGCTACCAAACTTGGAATTTCCCAAAGACGTGACACACTGAGGCTAAAAATGGGACGTCAATGCAGAGAGGTGGTGATTGGTGGCGATGTGCTCTGGTGATCCCCACAGCCTTGAAGAGGTCTGAAATGGAGTGTTTGGAGGCTTAAAACCCAAGGCACAGAGGGCAAAAACATGAGGCACTGAGGCATTGATGGTCTGTGGCAATACCTGCCACCTGGAACAGGTGATTGGGGGTATTCCAGGAGGCCGATCCACCCACCAATCAGCTACTTGTGCTGAATCAGGCTGCAATAATGTGCTGAAGCTGACCTGGCTCTTTGCTATTTTCTGCAAGGATGCTAGCTATATGAATACTGATGGATGCTAATAGGCAGAGGCAGAATGTTAGTTTTCCTCTCCAAAAACTAAGTTGTGTCTTATATTCCCAAAAATATGGCAAATTGAATAAATAAATGAATAAAGATTCTGTTTAAAATCTTAAACAAACCAGGACTTAAATAACTGAAGTACATCTATTATAACCTATCCAGCTACCCAGATCAGAAAAAGGTGGATTTTAAAATGCTTCTACTGCCAGTACTTTGGTACCTAATAATCATCATCATCATCATCATCTTTATTGCCATTGTAATAAAATTACAATGAAATTGGTTTGAGTGTTGTGCTAACATTTGCATCATAATAAACAAGAGATGAAATGATAAGGTGGTGCTCTTGCTATAGAATGATCTCCCTATTAAAATATGTTTGGTCTCTATTCTCTTAATATTTAAGGAAGTGACAAGATGAATATTTGCTAACATTTTAATTAATCAATTAATTTGTTAATCAAACTCTTACACTTATATTAATTTATAAGCCAATGTGAGTTCTTATACACTTGTGATAAAAAGACCAAATTTCACTTTTTACTTGAATTATGAACCTAATTTCATAAACCTAAATGTTGTTCGACTACATTTACAAATACAGTACACTAACATTTCCTTTAAATTTTTATATTAAATAATCAGAGTGTAAATTGTATCAAATTTAGTACTTTTAATTTCACAATAGCAAATATGATGTGTCAATGGATTTCCATCTGACCACTAGATGGAGCTGTAGTATTAAAAACTATTTTAATCATATTTCTTCTGATCAACCCTCTTCTATTAAATTAAAACACATTTATAAATGTTCACAGCTTTGCTCACTCAGCAACTTTAAACTAAAGAATTCAGCAAGAGTCTGTTGTTTTCAATAGTAGTTTCTTCACAGTAATATTGCAGTGATACAATTTATTTAAAACATAAGACAACATTGCAGTGGACAGCCTGATTGGTTTAATGGATGTTCATAAGCAAGTAATAACAACATTACACATGAAGACATTAGAGAAGTTGATAATTTGTTTCTACCACACAGTACAATACCGTGAGCAAATCCACACATGTGAATAAATAATTCCCAACCCATTGATTTCGGGCTTCCCCATTGACTTTGCTTGTCAGAAGGTTGCAAAAGATGATCACATGGCCCCGGGACACTACGACAATCATAAATACATGCCAGTTCTCCAGCATCCAAATTTTAAACACGTGATCCCGGGGACACTGCCATGATGATGCGAAAAACAACTGTAAGTCACCTTTTTCAGTGGTGTTGTAACTTCAAGTGGTCACTAAACAAATGATTGTAAGTTGAGGAGTACCTCTATCTGATTTAGATTTGCTATCTGGCAGAAAGGAATTAAGAAGTTCAACGTAGTGCGAAGATAATTAAGAATAAAACTATGCAAACACAAAATTGGGATGTGATCCTAAGTGTTCCATAGAGCCCCAATAGAAATATTTAAAATAATACCAGTTGCCAGTTGTCTACTTATTTGTTCTCAAATCTTTTGTTTTCTTTTAAAACAGAGCAAATATAATGAAAATATTTGATAACTATTTGTCTGAAGTGGTGTTGGGTTTCCTGCCTAAGCAGAGGGTTGGACTAGAAGACCTCCAAGGTCTCTTCCAACTCTGTTATTCTGTATTTTCCTATAATTTACATTAGTACATTTACAGTTGCGTTTTCAGGTACGAATGAAATAGAAAAATGAATAAAAGTTGAATCTTGACTACACTACTTTTGCTAGCAACCCCTCTGGCAAAATATTACAAGTAACTATGTTGCCAAAAAAAAAAAAAAAAGTGCAGTCTACTGCAATCACAGTAATTCATGGCAATATAAATAAAAACATTTTATTTCTTGCAGAAAATGAAATATATTTATAGCAGAACTTGCATGCGACTTCAAACCAATATTCCCAAATGCTTAGCAACAAAGAAGCTGCTAATAGAATAATGTGCCCTAATTTAAGTAAAACACTATCTTAGTACAAGTATTAACGTAAACGTACCTGGTTAGTAGGAGGCTGCTGAATCTGATCAGCATATGGTAAGGCAGAAACTTGTTGGTCGCTTATGTTCTGCTGCCGACGATCACCGTACTGCTGATGTGAATGGGACATCTGTCCAGCCATCTGAAGGCCAGCAGCATGGAATGAAAATGATGGTGCAAGCCGAACAGTTGAAGGTTTGCATGATGAAGTCTCTCCTCCTAGAAATGACAGTACATCCGTTCAGTATAGTTTTCTTATATCAGCTATAATCTATCTTTATATTAAATGTACAAACAGACATAGAGATATTTATCTAGGTTTTGCTTAAAACAAGCAAGGACAAAAGTGTTAAAACTGCATGCCTACAAGTTATGTGTACGTATTTTTTTTAAAAAAAATAAGTGGATGTGATGCAATGAAACAGGCACTCAATGTAAGCATGAATCCTATGTTTGCTATCAATTTTTCTTCTCCATAAATTTTCCTCTTTTCAATCCTATCACAGCAGATAATTCTCATGTGGCTAGAATATGACTGAAATGGCATTTATTTTAAAATAAATCATATTTGAAAGAAAAAAAATGAAGCTTTGTTTTAATGGACTACCTGAAGGAAGTTCAGTTACATATAGTCCTTGACTTATGACCACTTTTTAAACAATGGTTCAAAATTATGATGGCCTTGGAAAAAGCAATTTACACCCTATGTTCGCACTTATGACCGTTGCACCATCCCTGGGTTGTATAATTGCAATTTGCACTTGGCAACTGCCTTGCATGTTTTGACCAGTTGCAGCATCCTAAGGTCACATGATTGTGATCTGCAAACTTTTTGTCAATTTCCGACACAAGATGCCTTTCGGGGAAGCTGAATTTGCTTAATAACTGCAGTGCTTCATTTAATGAACATCATAAAAATTGTTCCAAAATCAGTCCACTCTACTTATTACCACAATGACTTATGTTGGAAATTTTGGTCCCAATTGCGATGATAAGTTAAAAGCATGTTTGTATTAACAAATTTCATTGAATTTTGTAATATTAACTATTGATAATTACAGTATCAATAAATTTCAGAACTACTCAGTTGAAGTGATTTACATTACATAATTACACAAATAATACAAATTTGCTGTTTGTATTGTGATACCACTGCATAAATGAAATTATAGTTATTCTTCGTTTAATGATGCTGACTGGGACCAGAAACTCCATCATTAAGCCAAAAAAATCTTGTGACTATGCTTAGCAACAGCACATTAAATGAAGATTGTGCAGGTTCTTAAGCAAGGACCTCATATGACTTCCAACTTCTTATTGGCTTCCCCCTGACTTTGCTTGGCAGAAACCAGCAGGGAAGATTGCAAATGATGATCATGTGATTATGGTAATGCTGTAACAGTGTTAAGTACGAGTTCCAGCCATAACTACCACTCATTCAGTGCTGTCATAAGTTCAAATGGTCACTGAATGAGTGGTTGTTAAATGAGGGCCACCTATAATCAATCAGAAAATTGATTTATTTGATGCAAAATACATTTGCAATTGAAGTCTGAAAAAAATATATCAAGATTTTACTGTAATAAGTTGAAAACCTATTAAAACCAACATATGAAAACCAACATATGGGAGTCTTAAACTAAATTCTCTTCCAATTCCCCCTAGCCCAAAAAGCCACTCCCAAAAGTAGGAAGTTTTGCTGAGTGGCACAGATTGTGGCTAAAAAGGCAGGAGACTCTCCAAAGATTAGATGGAAGCACTCTCATCTACTCGTCATTTTTCAACCAATCTTTCAAGCTGTCATCTTCTATACACTTTTGTCTGGATCCAGCCATATGTTTTTTTTCATATATGCACTGAGTTCTAGCAAAACTGAATATAGAAATAAAAAAAAACCTATCCCAACCAACCAAGACATTCTGCAGTTGTCAGCCCTACTAAATAGACAACTCCATAGTAAGGCTGAAACTACTTGCATTAAGATTAGCTATAATACTCTTTCAAGTCTGATTATGCGGTGCCTCCTCCCCTTCTTATAGTTTAGTGAATTAGACAGGCATCTACTTGAACCACTTTTGAATGTTATCCTGCTATTCTAAGCTTATAAAATATGTCACCCCCTTTTGCCTAGGCAATGGCTCTTGCATACCTCCTCCAAGATCATCCTTTCTTACTCTCTACAAGAGTGATGAAGCAGTTACTGCCTTCAATTGGTATTTGCTGCCACAATCTTCTTTTCCTCCCCTCAACCAGTGGTATAGCAGCAAAGCTGAACAAAGGGAAATGACTTCCCCTGCCAATTAAGAAACACAAGGTCACTTAGCTTAGCATCTGATGATCAGTTTAGAGAGGTCTAGCTATCCTGAAGCATGTTCCACACTATACCCCTTACTAAGATATAAATAAATATAAAAAATATTTATTTAGTATCAAAACTGTATTAATAAACATTACCACCATGTTAAGAGTTATGTTTAAAGAAAGAATGATGCTTTCAAAGACACGGGAGAACAATGAATGGTGCATGTCTTGAGTAAATTTAAAAAAACAAAATCACCTCCCTCAACTCTCTCTGATCATTCATTACAGCTAGGATTGTGTATGGTATATACTTACTCACAATTCTGTACACATCAACTGAGAAGGTACTGAATTTTCAGCGTAAGTATAGACTTCTTTACTTGGTTTTAAAACAATACGTTTTATTGGAGAATTTGGTATGCACCTCCATTAACAACTTGTCTTTTTCACATTAGGTCAGAAACTTGTTTAAATCCTCTTCGTTTTTCTTTATTAATGCTTTCAAACTTAGTAAGTTTTTCAATTTAAATGTTATTTAATGTGAAATAATCTTGTGGCAATCTGGTTCTGCTGTTCCATTCCAGAGTGTTATCGACTTTTAGCTCAACCTTTTTTTGTTTTGTTAGTGGTTTAATTTTTTTTTAAATAGAAAATGATATTATTTCAATCTGAATATTAAAAACTTATTAAAATGGAAATTGGGGAGCCAATTATTTACCGAGGTGGCTCCATTGCTGTTAATATCTACTGGACTTCCTTAGCTTTTAATAACAGGCTTTAAATTTTTTCAGATTGTAAATTTTAAGTTATATTATTGCTTTATATTTTTGTTGTAGGCCACCCAGTCACTTTTTTTAGATGGTCAGCCCTATAAATTTGATGGATGGATGGATGGATGGGTGGGTGGACTGACTGACTATAAAAAATATTTTAAGGGATTGCCAATTATGTGACAATGCTCTGCACTGAAAACAGAGATGTATTGTTTCTGTGAATCATTCTAGCCAAACATCTAAAGTAGCGTTCATTTCAGAAAAAGTAGAATATTGTTACCCAGCTTTTCTCCACACAACATTAAGCATAACACAATATCCCTGTTACATCTTTTTTACAATTTCCATTATAGAATGGAGGTTCTCTGGGGATCTTTGAAGTGCAGAACAAGATGAAGCTCAACCACATATAACTAGGCTACAGCGTCAAGTCTTTCACCAGTTAACAATTGCATAAAGTTTGGACCTGTCGTGCAAAGAAGGGCACAAAGAGCAAAGAAATGCAGTTAATGGTGGCAGGGTGAAAGTGCTGCTCTCTTTTTAATGGGATGTTTCAGAGTTTAGTTCTTTAAAAAAAAAAAACGATTAACATTTACATGAAGCTTTCAGAAGAGGCTTTCCACTGGTGAAATAGCCACATGCTGGTGATATCCAGTGATTTATCTCCTAATAGGTCCTAATGGAAAATGTCAGAATTTGAATAGGAAAGACTAATCTTAAATACAACCCAAGCAGCACGAATACTTATTGATTCTAAGATTATACCTACATTATATACACACACACACACACACACCAAGAAAATGGACTAACAATCAGGGAGCGGGCTATTGGGGTCATAGCTCTTGGTAAAAGAACATATGATAGAAGATGGAACAGATGCCAGCTATGTCTAGGGAAGTTTTTGCTCAGCTTGTCTGGTTCACCTCTACATGGGGCTCCCCTTGAGGTGTACCCGAAGACTACAGCTAGTGCAGAATGCAGCCGCGCGGGGGATCTTGGGAGCCTCATGGCATTCCCATATTACACCGCTCCTGCGCGAAGTGCACTGGCTGCCTGTGGTCTTTCGGGTGCACTTTAAGGTGCTGATTATCATCTTTAAAGCGCTCCATGGCACGGGTCCTAGTTATCTGCGAGACCGCCTCCTATCTCACACATCCCTTCGACTGATCCGCTCGCACAGAGAGGGTCTTCTCTGGGTGCCTACGGCCGGGCAATGCCAGCTTGCGACACCCAGGGGAAGGGCCTTCTCTGTGGTGGGCCCTGCCCTCTGGAACAATCTACCCCATGATTTTAGAAACATCACGGACCTCCGCCTCTTCCGCCAACACCTAAAGACACATTTCTTT
>JAPKID020000907.1:5000-16148 GCA_026931265.2 Tropidonophis doriae | reverse complement strand
TCTCTCCTTCTGATCTAACTTGGATAAGTTCAAATAGCCAGAGCAATGTTTATCAATCTCAGCAAATTTAAGGGAAAAGACCTCTTTTCAGGCAATGAAAAGGCTAATCGCGTGTTCCTAGATGGTATTTTTCAGGATCTGCATTCAGTGAAGCCAGAGTAGGCACATTTTGACGAACAACAATAGGAACAAAAATATACAAAAATGGTGAAGTAGGATGGGGAGGCAGTTTATAAAATACACCTTGAAGTTGCTGCAATTCTTTATATATATCTCATCCCTCAAACACCTGAATAAAACTATTCATATTTGCTCCTCCATTTTAATATATTCTCTTTAAACTTGCACAATTATATTTTGATGCTTACCAAAAGAAAGCAAGAAATTTATGTCAATATTTCAAGCTGACTACTGAAAAATTCTTTTTTATTGAATTAAGATAAATAAGCAGAACACATAGCACAGTATTTTGCCAAGGCATGTGTTCATCATCATCACCACCCTCGTCATCTATAGGGACAAATAAAAAAAAAGCTTGCCAATCATATTTAAGAACTGAATTATAATGAGTTAAAAAGAGTTCAGGTAACTTATGGTGTAAAAACTGTTAATATTCTTCCTTTCGAGGGCACTGAAAACATAATAAAGTACACCAAAATTCTGAAATATTACTAGCTAGTCTTGATAAATGTGAATAGCAGGTGTTCCTGGATTTAACAATAATTGGCCCATGTGTAACTGATCAAAAGCTACAGACAATATATATCTGCCCAGCAAAAATGTAGCTTTTCCTTAGTTCTGCCTAGACATTATTTACTTCTGTTATTCTAATTCTAAGCCTTCTTTTAGTGTTGCAGCATGACAGCAACCTAATAAACAGGGATTTCAAATTTAATAGTTTAGCACTTTATCACAAGAAAAAGCATATAACAGAAAGCTTTGAATTGATAAAACTTTGCATATGGCACAATGACTATTTGGGCAGAATTTTAGGTTACTATGGAAATCTGTAATAAAATCTAAGATTTTGTATTTGTTACTTGTGAGTTTTTAAACTACAGTAATTAAATGATCAAAGATATAAAAGTATAAAGACATAAAGGCAAAGGTTACCATTATTATAGTTGATTGTAATTATGTGTGTAGTTTATTTTTCTGTAAAATTTATTTATAAAAATTAACCACCAACTGAAGCAAGTACCTCTATACTTGGTTATAAACTTCTTAATAAGAAGGCTATTATGAAGGCTGATTTAATGCATATTCAAACTGAAAGCTCAAAACTATGAGGTAAAGTAATCATGTTTTTGCATAACTCTTTTGACCTTAGTGACATAAATTCATTTTGCAAATCTAATGTCAAAGTAAGATTCCACATCTAATACAGTATTATTTGGTCATGAATGCCATAAATATATATTGAGCATTGTAATGCTGCTTTTTAATTACAATTTCAGTGTGCCAGGCTATAGATTAATGGTTCAATATTAGGCATATTTCCTCAGAAAGATTTCAATAGAGCACATATAAGATTAGACCTTTAAATGATTATGAATGAAGTTTAAATAACCAGAACCATAGCATTTTAGGAATCTGGCTAATTATGTTAAGAGATAATTAAAACTTTAGAATATATTCTCATTTATGAAAGATGGCCCCCAACGTAACTATATAAACTGACCAAAATCTGCACAGGATAAAAAGTAATATTCATTGCAACACGTATCTTCTAAATATGTTCTGGTAATTTGTGAAGAAACCCAATGCAGTTATCAAATATCTTATATTGTTCTATTTTGTCACTGTCATATTATTACAAAATTATTGCCAAATTTCAAATCAAATATTCTGGAATTGTTCATGCTATTAATTAAGCAAAAACACAAATCTCCAATTGCAATAAATAAATAATCCACATATTATCCTTCAACAGATTGCTTATCTCCTTTAGTCTAACAAATTCTGTTAATTTTTCTGATTATTATATTGCAACTACCCTATAATTGGTCCTGCCTTCTGAAGCACTTTAAAGGAATCCCACTGTTCACAAAACTTACTCTTCTGTTTAATTGCATTGAAATATTTGTATCAACTCAACTAAATGCTATGATATAAAATAGCACTCACATAAAGTACTGGAGTTTGCCTTTTCTTTGCACACCAAATTTTGAAATGTGTAATAGCTCACATCAAAAGTTTAATTGCAAAGTTCAACAGAAAAAGGAAACTAGAGTAAATGAAACTGTAACACTTCAAGGAGTGTAAAGTTCACACCATGAAGATTCAAAATTATACACTAATCCAAACGTATTTGTGAAAATACCTCAGAGAAAAAGTTCATATTCTGTCCATATATGCCTACATCTGTGTGCAATACACTAACAATTATATAAAGCACACAAAAATCAAGTTTTCTTTTGCATAAAGTCCAAATCATTATGTTTTGGTAAATAATTTAAAACTATATTTACAGCCTATAACATAGAAATCTACCTTCAAAGTTTTCTGAGTTTCTCTAAGGAGACTTCCATATTTACTTTGCCTATTTACTTATTTTGAGATCTTCTGAAACTTTAGAAAATTAAAGAACAATGTTGCTGCCAAGTTTTCCCTTTTCAGAACCTGTGTGACACACTATATTATTTTTAATCTCCTTTTTTCTGCACTATTTCTATTGGAAGCTATGACTACATAAAAAAACAAGCTGTAAGTTTTTAAGATACTTTGAGAAATAAGTTGTACTTTGTGAGGATGATTTCTGCTATATATGATTGTTTATCTTTTTAAAATATTAATCCTCTATCATGCATATTATTCAAAGGAAAATCTAATAAAGTAATTAGGGGAAAAATTTAGAACTGTAAACTAAGCACATTTCCAATTTTTTGAAATGGTGTTTTGAATAGACAATGTTTATAAAATAAATGCTAAAATATATAAAGAATTATAATTTTAAGAAGGGAAAGAAAACTGGTATGTGAGACAATGAACAGCTATAAAATTCTTAGACACTGATAAGTTTTCAATTATATGTTTATTATAATTGTTCCATATCACCATAATAAACAATATGGTATAATTTATTCAATATTAATATTAAGAATAGTTTAATAACTTAATGACTGCCATATTTATTTGTGATTATAAAGGCCTAAACTGAACAATATAAGCAAAGCTCTATAAATTTTCCACTAAAATTCAGTTTGAACAGCATTATGTTCAGTAATGTTATTTGCTCATGATATAGATCATAAAAATATATTGGCAAGTTAAATATTCAATACATTAATATGAACATTGGATATATTTCTCAAAAGAAGCTCAGCAGCTTATGTACTATATTCAGCAGCCTAAAATATCTGGTTAGAAGAAAGAAATAGCCTAGTTCTACCTTTTAATAACAGCAATCATGATTTTAAAAAGTGTTAAATGTGTGTCTTAAATTCCTCACAGTAAAAAGCATAAATTTATTGATTATCTATCAGCTTACCCAACCTGACCAAAAAGACCATCATTTACTTGGATACATTTCCCTATTCCTTTTTATAAATATTAAAAGTTTGATTTAGTTGCATACAGAGAAAGCAATATAGGCGCAAATACGACAAACAAACACACACACACACACACACACATAAATAGTTATTTAGGAAATTACTTTATTCCTGGCTAAAAGAGTACTGCAATTCTTTCATCTCTAAAGAAGTATTTCAATTAGTCTGCTCAGGTGTCCTTTCAACTTCATATATATCTATATATATATCTATATTTAATAGAATTTTATTTACAAGAACTATAGCAAAGCATCTTTGCTGCAAAGAATCCCTGTGGCACTTTTACCTCAGCTGAGTTTAGGAACAATTTCAAGCTACAAAGATGTAAAATAGCAAGTAATGTGGCCCTCTGGCGGACAGCTACGGATCACCTTTCCTTACTCAGTAGCGTTCAAGGAAGCTGGCAGTTTTTAAAAAAAGATATTTTGCTTGAAAAGATATGGAAGCAACGTCTACAAATATATACTCTTCTCTTTAAAACGAAGTGTGCAGGGTACTCCAGGGCAGATACATCTCAACCATTACAACCATGCATGCATTTTCTATTTTAAAGACTAACAGAAGACAACAAAACAAATAAACAACAAAATAACGTTCCACTTTCTGCACTACTTGAAAAGTAAGAAAAAGGAAATCCAACCAGAAGGAACAGATAGGAAAAACCTTTTCCATCGGCACGAAAACAAACAGGGTGCAAAACAAAACAAAAACTTACCTGCTGTTGTTGCAGATGCAGCAGTTCTACTGTGCTTACTTCAGTGCCCGTGTCACCACTTGATCTTCCATCTCTGCTGCCAGCATCTAATTGGCTGCTTAGAGTGTTCATTCCATTTTGATTCATTGAACTGTTGCTTATTGTCTCTGTCGCAGATTCCTGCATCATGACTTAATACCTAAAAGTGATTAAGAAGTATCAATTAACACACACATTACACCTTCACACTTCCATTATCAAGATGTCCCTCTTTGCCAATTACAGAGACAGCATATTTAGAAGGGGAAGGTGGAAAAACCTTCTGCACAGTCACATTTAAGGAGCAAGTAATGCAATACAAACCTTGCTTTCATAGACACACTACACTTATTCACCCAAACCATGTTTCTCAGAGCAATGTTGCTGTAGTTTCATATATACAGAGAAAGATAGCATCCATATATGCAACATAGAGACAGCGTTCCTGAATATCACATTTTAAAGCCCAGCTATCAAACCAGTAAAATGAAGGTATAATTTCATACCCTGTCCCATTTTTCCTATTATCTAGCTTTAACAACCATAGATGACTATACAGCCCTATTTAAAATATTCACTATCTAGATTCTGTCACAATTTTACAGCATTTCTTATGCAGGGCTGTTATTTAATGATGCACAGCTAATCATACAAAATTAAAATTTTGTAAGGGTGTTACAAATCATATGGTATCAACCAATGATAAATAGTATAATGGGTTGCTCTTTTTGTCTATGTGAATAAATAAAATTTTACCTTGGAGGCATTTTAAGTAAAAGCTCTTGCTGCAAACACTTCAGATATTGCCTATTTTTTAATCAAACGGCTGATATTCATTTATTTTTCTGACATTTAAAACATTTAATACTGTCCTTCCTGGGAAGTAATTAAGCTTATGCATGAGCAGCAATCAAACTGTTCACTTGAAGATGACTTAAAACTCAATTTTAACATAGGCAAATAAATGAAAGATATAAAATTAATTTTCCAGGCATGTATTAGATATGAAAGCTAGAAATAAAATCTATCAAGAATATCACTAATGATTGTGCTAAAAACAGCATAAATTATGCATATTATCTCCTCTACAGTAATAAATGTTTTATCATTTTCACTGCATAAATATACTGTACTTTCAGGATAGCAATGAGATGTCCTGGCAAGTTCAGATGGAATCTTTGCAGTAAATAAAGAACCAACATATTCTCACAAACTAGAATTTCAAATGTATTTTACATCAGTAATAAGAAATTTCAATTTTTGCTATTTTCGATTTTACCTTAATTCTATCTATGTTAATAATGCATTATCTATCTTCATGCACAAATGAATTTATTAAAGTGACCAATTTCCAAGGAAAGAATTTGTGGGAGAACAGAGCAAAGCAAAGGAAAACTTTCTGATAAAACTTTCTGACAAGATGCTTTAATGGGTGGGTAAATCCAGTCAAAAGAATTATTAGTTTACCTAACACATTGTGCAACTCAATTCAGCATATGATCAATACTTTCTTCTATAAAATACTAAAGAAATTATCAGAGTTTAAATCACCACCAATAACTTCATTAAATAGTAATACAAGTTTATTTTTCATAAAGGAGCATTTAATAATATTTTAAAATGCATTTTAAAAACACTACATATTAAATGCATACTTTGGATTCAAAGGAAATAGTCACACACACACACCACAGACAAAGACAATTACAGTTCACATAAAGGAAGATAGCTGCAAAAACAAATACTCTTTTAAAAACACTTTTCAGTAACAGTAAGAATAATGAACGAACATGTTATACAGGTAAAAATGAATTTTAAACACGTAAACAAAGGTTTCTCAATAACAAAACAAAACTTTATATCATTTTATATGAAGAGGCAACTAATAAGTATTCAAATTAGGCATCAATTTTGCATGCAACATGTTTAAAATATTTAGAAAAAAGTGCTTGATAGAATTTCCATCTAACTCATAAGACCTTGCTAAAGAATATCTCAGATTTCCTAGGCAACTTAAAATATGTCTTATCATTATTAATATTTTTACAATTATACGCACACACATATACACATTCAGACCCCATTGAGTTCTATGAGATGTTCTCTCTAGAAAAATTATAAAATTACAATCTTAGTTGCTAAAACACATTCAAAGCATGTATCATTGTGAACATGTTCACTGAGTACTTTATCTCTTTCATACCACATCCAAAAGGAAGAGGGCATGTCTTCATATAATAAAAGATTTATTTTACATTATTCTTCAGCATAAATATTTGACTATATTTCTGGAACAGTAAATTATATGCATTATAAGGATAAATGCATGATATGTGAAGCTTCATCGACCAAAGGCATTTTATATATATATTCAAATTTCTCTTTTCAAATTAAAATTAAATAGTTACAGGGTCTGTGACTCTTTCACTACAATTAGAAAGGAAACACTAATGTATTGTACAGTTCATGTTAATCAACTATGCATCATTCTTTAACTCTGAAATATTATTGAATACTAAAATTATTTTCTATATAATATATACAGTTAAGGACCAAATCGAGACTACCCAATTGACTGGAGAATGGTGGCCAGGTAGATTTTAAAAAAAGGAAAATGATTTTCAATATAACTTACTTCTCATTTGGGATGGCATAACCCATATAAAATAGTTAAAATCTGCCAAAGAGAAGTGATTCACATCATTGCTTTATAAGCCAGAGACTGTACAAAGGTGTGTGGTTTTTGACACTGCAGGAATAAAACTAATAATCACTTAGAATTTGCAAGAGTGTTTGTGTGTGTGTGTGTGTGCCATTTCAGGTTATCTTTATAAGACCTTTTCAAGCTCAAATTATTGAACCAAAAAGCTCAAATTACTGAATTTACATGGTTTGCAATGTCTTGAATTTTAACTAATACAAACTAATAAACAAAATGCATACAAAGGTACGATTACAAGGATAATCATTTATAAAGACAACTGTGGAAAAATATATTTTTCATACTTAAGCATATATATGTATTTTACTATTTTACCAAAGCTGCAAAGAGATTTAAAATCCCAAAAATGAATTGTGCACAAATCTCAAACCAGAACTACTTGCTTTCAATGACCGCAAATATATTTCATACAAAGCTGGGAGACAGACAATTACATTTAGATATTTCAGTTTAATAAGCACCAACATTTAAAAAACATTCTTTTCCAAATGCTACCTTAATATTATAATGAGGTAGATATACATTTACTCCCTGCTATACGTTCTGCTCTTTCCACTAATGTTACATTTTCTTTAGGTTCCTTTAAATCAGCAAGTCATTGTACAGATACTTATTCTCTACACCACTTCCCTTTTGAAACATTAAGGTGACACTGAAACTGACTGCACAAGATTGCATTTTTCTCTTCCTAAACAACTTGAATTGAAAGGTTACTTAGTGTAACAATATTTACTTGCAGAATTGTGTTGTTACCAAGGGTATAATGGATGGTGGCTATGCAGGTTTACGCAAGAATGAGTGAAGCATGAGGCATTAGCCATGTGTTTGACATGTTTCAAATTGCTATAATCCAGCATTAAACACACCCAGCAATTCATGCCATTTCTTGCAGCCATAATCTTGAATAAAGCGTGCACAACCACTTATTATATAAATTAGTATATGACTCCCTGTTATAGTCACAACAGTGCTTTTATGTTTATTTTGCATCAAGATGTGATCTTTTATTTGTACAAATAGCAGGATAAAAAGACATGGCTCAATTAGACCTCCTTGCTTTTATGATAGGGTGGGAAGAAATTTTAGACTTGTTTGCTTTGTTTTCCGTAAAAGTTTTGTCACTATAAAATGGAACAGTGTTAAGTATTTTTCTCCTTGTGTTATTCCAGCACGGCTTTATTGCCTTTCAGTTTCTAAATCCTGTAAGGGCTAAAAATCGTTTTGAAAACCAAAAACAATATTGTAAATCGAAGTTCTGAACACCACTAGAAGGTCTAGTGGGGAAAAAGTTGGATTCTTAACAGTAATTTCAATAGCTTAAAATTACTCCCCCCCCCCTGCCCATGAGGAGAGCTACTGGCTACTGAATAGGAATGGCATGGCGGAGGTGAACAACATCTGATATATAGCTTACTGTTTTAGATTCAGTAAATACTGCCCCTTAAATTCTGAACCTGCAAACTTCTTAAAATGAAATATCTGCCAAGTCACTCTTAAAGACCTTGAAGACAGTTGCCTAGGAACAGATGCTTGGAGATCAGGCAAATGAGTATATCCTGGTTTTATTATTATACGTTGACATCCACAACTTGCTTTGCTTGAAAGGTTAAGACTTCACTACTATTCTTTTTCTTTCCTAATTAAGGCATAATAGTTTAATATTCCCAGAAATGAATGAGCCATTTCTGGAATTCCAAATTGGAATTCCAAGGGCCAAAATATAAAATTCCTATTTCCCAGAGTTCACACACCTTATAACCTCTCTAAAGCCACTAAAAGCAAAATGGTTTTGAAATGGGAGATTTTTAAAAAAGAATCTGTCATATAATGTGCATCTTATGGTCACAGGTATCTCAATTGACAGAATGCACACTCTATTGTCTAGTTTGGGATAAGTTTAAGTTAAAACTAAACAAACTAAGACACCTTTTTCCAAGTCACAGGCCAACTAGCTTACGCCACTCATCAGCAGCCTCTTTACAACAATGATTAATCATTTTATAAATGATTATAATACATTTATATATTACAGTTTATTAGTAGGTTTATTTTTGTTATTGCATTAGTTTATACATATTTTAATATATTATTTATGCATAACAAATTACAATACAAAGCGATAATTAATCCTTTTATGAGTGGAATGTAAATAAATGCACAGGAAGGCAGATATATGTGTGTCCTAGGAAAATATTGCAGGATCTAATCTGAGTCAATCAGTAGCACCAGAGCTTTAATCTTCCAAACTTTTGGACTCGTGCTGGATCCCATCCTCAAGGAACTTGTGTCTCTCCAATCCCTGTTTTTTACTTCCTTCCTTTTTACGATCATTTCTAACATTCTCTTTCCTGATAACATTTTAGAAACATGAAGATATTCTCTGTCTAATACTTATTACATACAGCAAAATCTACACAGAGAGAGATTTAATTAATAGCCGTCACAACAAAAGATACATTTTGAAATCTAGTGTAGGCCAGGGATATTTATGATTTTATTATACATATAAATGTCGCTATATATGAAATAACAGACAGCATGCAAGCTTGTTCAAATGTAGAATATATTTTGAAGCTACTCCTAAGAATGGACATAACTGACTATATTGTGTTTTGGCAGGTGGACATTAAGGTGTTATGCAGATCCATTTTAATAATAAATGAAGAGAACTGCCATTCTTAAAAGTCTGAAATTATATCTGTATAACTGTCTACAGATATGGATACAAACACATATGTGTGCATACAGAAATATACAAAGAGTAGCTAAATTAAACTAGAGAGTGCCATTTGCTTAAGGAGGCTTATATAGATACAATAGAAATCATGTTCTTAACATGTGAAAGGGACATGTGTTTGCAGATGCCTGAGAGGATTCCCTTACACTACAATCACCCAGCCAAACTAGCCAGCTTTCAACAGATGGAGTTGTGCATCCAGATGCAATTAGCCATTTTGAATCCCACAATTAAAGTACAGCATGGCCATCTCTATCGTTGTAGTTTTGCAATGCAGAAGAGAATCTATGCAAGCAATGCCCCCACCCCTCTGAATTATAGGGCTGCTGCTTTTAAGTTACCTTTTACTCTCCTCATATTTTCTTGCATGAAGCTACATACAAATTTGGGTCAATGGAGTTAGATATTCAGGAAAAGGTTTTATATGAATACATAACTGCATCAACCTGTGGAGTTGCTGGCATTTGCATATCACAATTCGATCTAATGTAAACCAAATGCATGCTGCACTTCACAAAAGGGAAAATAATGGCAACAAAAAGATATCACTTTTAAAATTAAGGTATTCAAAATAGCCTTAATTTAAACTGACAGTAAAATTATGTTTGTCTAAAACTATAAATATTAGCATTTAAAATGTTTTAGCTATTTCTGTTCCCTAGCAATAGAAATACTATGTGAAACACTCAGCAGATTATACTAATAAACTTTAATGCAAAAGAGTGACTCATAAAGTAGTTTACTAGTTATAATATAATAAAACAAGTGACTCCAGTTTGATAGCAAACCTGTAGTTATATAAATGTTTCCACCTACATTGATCAGGTTAAAATAGATGTATTACAAAGCATTATCGTTACAGATTATTTCCAAGCAAAAATACACAGAATTGTGTTTCAGAAACATGCAAGGATTGATCTCAAAGTAAATGATATTTTGTGCCAATGAAATCAGCAAATTATTCCTGACTTCAGTGAGACTCACATGAGTTAGTTTGCATCAAAGACATATTGCCTCAATGCTCCAATAAGACCTGTTTTTATTCACTTTCTTTTATTTAGGACATACAAGTAAAACATTGCCTTAATCTGATCTGTTCATTGTGCAGTTTTCCACTGCACTAGTTTTTTAACCATGACTTTAATGCAGAGCATACATAGCTGGGACTAGTCAGTCCCAGAAAGCATTTTTACTTAAAGTGCTGCATTATATCCCTTATTAGAAGCAACATGTCAATTTTACCCTATTGTCATCCTAATCTTGTCAATAAGTGACTGATAGAAACATGTTTTGATTGATTAGTGATATATAGTATATTTGGCTTTGAAATTAAAGAATCTGGCACAACCACTGTACTTAAATATCATTCAGTCCTTAGAAAGTCAGATGAATTCTATGTATA
>JAPKID020000906.1:0-16158 GCA_026931265.2 Tropidonophis doriae | reverse complement strand
AGAAAGAAAGAAAGAAAGAAAGAAAGAAAGAAAGAAAGAAAGAAAGAAAGAAAGAAAGAAAGAAAGAAAGAAAAGGAAAAAAAGAAGAGAAAAAGATGGCAATAATGCCAAGATATAAATAAGGTGACAGCAGGGCTAATAGCAATAAAGCAAGACAGGTTTAAAGAACAAATCTGCTTAAGCAGTTTTTTTAAAGTTATACATGATTTGTTTTGATGAATTTTGGAACAACAACGAAAAAGAAAGTTTTGAATTCCTGGAGATAGTTTCTAAATCTCCCAGGTTTTTTAAGATTTACACAACAGATTAATTTGAAGAGATGAATATTCTAACTGTATATTGAAACAGCAGCAACTTTTGAAGGCTCCCTGGTGACCAGATCACAGACTAAAAACATCAGCAAACATGAATGTATTCTAGCCTTAAACTAAGTTAGATGAGGATAGTCCTAGTTGAATTACAACTTTTCATAGCTATCCAGGGTGGGACATAATATTTCTTCCAGCTCAGCTGAGAATATTTCAGAACATGGACTTCTGTATGCAAATAATTTCTGAAGTTAGTCTTGTTTGCAGAACAGCCATGGCAAAAATGTAATCCATGAAGTTATAAAGGACAAAAGTCAATTCAGGTATTTCAGGTTGACGGCTATGTTACTAAGACAGCCTCCTTGTTTGGTTTTATTTATTTATTTATTTTATCATATAAGAGCTTCAGGGAGGATTATGTGATCCCACTTGATATTGTGGGAGAGGCTCTGCTCCATTTTTAGCCACAGTTCTATTTCCAGCATTAAAGGCTGCTTTAATTATGGGCTAATAGAGGTATTAATACTTCTGAACAACTAAATGCCAATCAAGCTGTTAAACCATTTGAGTTATCCCAAGAGGAATTGCAACTGAAATGTGGAATAGCAGTGTATTCTGTTAAAAGGTGTCCTGATTTCACCATATGACCCAAGCACATTAGAAGCCTTCAAACTATTATCAGCTCAGAAGTGCTAAATTAGACAATTCTAAATTTGCAAGTTTTAAAAAATAGGCAGTTAAAGAATATTGCTAAGGTATTGAAATAAAGAGTAAGGTTATTATTAAATCTCTTTAAAATATTAGTTTAACAAATAAAAAAATGGAAGTGTAAAATGACGGGGTCAATTATGCACAAGATTTGGACTAGCCACATTAAAGACCAGTTTTGGCTGAATGCTCATCTAAATTGTTCAAATGATTTTGTATAGAATTCTGGATTTTCAGCAAAACTATTCAGCAAACTATATTATTCTTCTAGAACAGAAATATGGCAATTTACAATTTATCTTCAGTTACAATCTTGAACTAATAGTAACTACATGGTCACTCCCTACTTATAAACTGGCTTTACAGGCATGGTGAAAAGACTGATAATATTATGCTATACAGTCAAGGTTTAATGCAGTGTTTAAAAACCGCTTCCTGCAAGGATATCATACCTCTCTTTTGAGAACAGTTATGCTGAGAACACAGACTTAGTTACTTATTTAACTAACAGCTTTCAAAATATTTGTTCCAGGGCAGTTTGTAATGTAAATTGCACCATAAAAGCCCATTGTTGCATACTTCATTTCCCTAATAATGGTGATACCTGTAGGGCCAATTCACACATGCAAGGCAACAGTCCCCTTATCCATGGATGCAAGAGCCTACTGCTAGCAACTGCGTGACCTCTATGTTTGCAGACTTAGCTTTATGTTCACATCAAGTTCTGAAGAGACAAGGGGAATGCAACTTGTATGTGTAAAATGCTCCGCCTCTGCTCCCCCCACTTCACCTTGGTATATCATAACATCATTGGGCAGTTATTAGCCACCGCACAGGAAAAAACAAGCACTCACATAACCAGCTGTGGTAGGATTTTCCACATACTCTTTACTCCTTCTCTCCACTCCCACCTTGGCAGCTTGCAGTACCCAAAGAAAATTAGTGCAGAGCTTGAGAAACCTGCCATTACTAAGCCACAGAAATGGAAGGTTAATGACTAGCAATCCAATGGCGGCAGACAGTGAAAAAAAAAAGAGGAAAAAAGTCCCAGCCTGCCTGCCTAGAGAGAAAGCGATCTGTAGATTTTCGCCACGGACTACATTGGAATCTTACACTTCGAATCAAAATGGGAAGAGAAAAAAAAGAAGAAAGCAATTGGACACTGATAGGAATGTAGGAAAGAGAAGGTATGCATCGGGGGGATGAAGGTGTCCAGAATTATTATTTTTTGCCTTAAGCTCCTCACAAAATGTGTTTATACTGTCTTGGGCAAGTTTTTCTTGCTTAAATGGCAGATAGTTTAGACACACTAGGGACATTAATCTACCGACTATAATCTGGTCTGTTGTAGTGGGATGTCTGACTGTTAAGATCCTTTCAGCTTCTGATATCAAAATTCAATTTCCCTCTCGAGATTTTTCCAAGAGGGTATTCTGTACTGTTAAACCAGGACACATAAAGGCAATCAATTATTACTAGGGCAAAAAAAAGGGCTCAAGCTGTGTTGTGCAGATTTTTTCCCCTATTTGTTAAGGTAAGCATGTAGGTTAAAAGTAAAGGTTCCCCTTGCATATATGTGCTGGTTGTTCCCGACTTTAGAGGGAAGTCCTCATCTCCATTTCAACGCTGAAGAGCCAGCGCTGTCTGAAGGGGTCTCTGTGGTCATGTGGCCTGCAGGACTAAACGCATGGAACGCTGTTACCTTCCTACCAAAGTGGTCCCTATTTTTCTACCTGCATTTTTACATGCTTTCGAACTGCTAGGTTGGCAGAAGCTGGGACAAGTAATGGGAGCTCACTCCGTTAAACGGTGCTAGGGATTCGAAGCGCTGAACTTCTGATCGACAAGCTCAGCATCTTAGCCACTGAGCCATCGCGTCCCTGCAAGTAGACACGAGTAGGTTACAGTCTCTTAAGTTTGAAATAAGGAAGCTATTCCTACTCAGAGGCTCATAAGGTCATTATTTATCCATCAACATTAACATATCACATTCAATGGCTAAATAAATCCTCAAGGCCATCTTTAATCATCTAACAGTATCCAAAAAGTGGAATACATTTAAAAAAACCAAAACCAACAATCTCAAAAATTTTAGATACATAAATATGAAAGCATTTGGATTGAAAGACTATAAAGATTAAGGTAGGGAGAATTGGACAATACATTATCTTCAAAATGCTTTCCTAAAGTCTGCTTGAATTATTGAATTATAACCCACTGACAATATCTAACACTATTCAGAATGCATTATTTTAAATTGTTAGTTGAACTTTCTCATTCCAACAAGAGATTCCAATCTTGCAAAAGATTCCAGACACCTGTAATTTTCATATGTATTATCTCAGCCTTATTTAGGAAGAATTCCTGTTAACTTTCATTATGTTGCTGATGTATCTTTCAAAAGGAGATATTCATGATATGTTCCAAAGGAGGAATGCCCAGTCTTACAGGTTCAAGTCCTTTGAAAGAACCAGCATGGCACCACCCAATGGCTTTTGCTATCTCCAGACTCAGTCTTTTACAACCTACATTGGATTGCAACTCCTGGAATTCCTATGCACCATGTCCAAAACTAACTGTAGGCCAAATCCCATTATATTCATTGTAGCTCAGGGGTGTCAAACTCGTGTTGTCATGTTGTCGTCATGTGACATATCACAACTCCCCCCCCTTCGCTAAAATGGGAGGGTGTGGCATGGCCAGCGGGTGATGCATTTGGCCTGCAGGCTGGGAGTTTGACATCCTGTTGTAGCTTATTTCCTAGCAGACTGCCTGTCCTTTAGTAGTACATTTGACAGCTCCCATCTAAGAATATCTGAAGAAAGTATTTTAGAACTGTCACATATCTATTTTCAGAGAAAGGACTAATAGAATACCTGCTTATGTATCATAACCACTCCATACCTGCATCTAATCTTATTCCTCAAGAACAATAAGCTCTTCATATGCCATATCTGGAAAGTACATCAAGATAACAAGATTCCTATCGTTCTTTTGAGATCCTGGAATTTATACAAATTCAAGGCTTGCCTGGACTTGAATAAGTCAGTATTTGTTATGGAGGGCTGCTGAATGAGAGCCACTCAGAAAGCTTTGACTGGACGGTATTAGAAACAAGATGGTAGACTAGACGGTTATCTTCCAGATATGTTAAGATTACTTCTTCCAATAACCTATCCTAATTACCGGCTATGCAAGATAGAAGTGCTCAGCACTGAAATATAATTGATAATGTTTGCTCTTCAATCTGACATTAATAGGGCTTCTGGACTTTAGCTTTAGGGAACAACATTCTAAAATTTTCCACAAAATACTTAATACTTCAATTAGGACAGATAAATGCATTGTCATCCAGTCTAAATTGTGTTTCTCCAAAAGCAATTTAAAATGCTGTGGTTACATTAATTAATCTATCCTGTTAATTTAAAACACATGCAAATTATGAATCAATTGCCATTACAATACTGCATTCTAATCTATTCATCATGAAGTTCTAGGAGACCTAATAAAACTTTGCAATAGCAGATAACCAACGTAATATTAAAAGGGAGAAGTTTCCATTGCCTGGTCACCATTGTGATCAATTATGCAATACCAGATCTATTGCAAATTTACTCATGAATAAGTGCAAAGCTCCATCTGGATGTGGTCAAACATGCTTTTCAGAAAAAAGGATTTTAAGTAACTTTTTTGGGGGGAAGGGGGAGTTGGTGAAAAACTTCGCTTCCAGAATGTTCGAACAAATAAAGGATTCATTGTGAAGCTTCAGACATTCTGTTTCATGAAATAAAGATGAGATCTATTCAAAGAGATAGTACAAGATGCAGAATGAAAAGAATTAGGCTCTTCTAGCAAACAAGAGCTTCTTCTTTTAAATTTCAGAGTTTCTCCAGTTGAGTTAATGTGGCAACACCTATATGAGAATCATCTCTCTTTCATATGTTCTTTATGCCTTTATGCCAAGGCCAATCTTGCATTTTCTGGTTTCAATGTCCACAGAATGTGCACTTGCTTCTATAAGGGAAGTGTTTTCCATCATTTCCTTGCAATACAGAAGAAAACATCCAACCAATGGTGAAACCTTCACCATAGTAAGATATACCATGAGTAAATGTTAGCAAACAAGTTTCTCTGGAGGAGAGCTTTCACAACAATTCTGGGAGAGGAAGATTTAAGGTTGGCTAGATAGAAATAAGAAGCATAGCCCTGCACAATGAACTCATTGTTGAACTATTTTCCTCCTCTCTTTAAAAGGGAGTTTCTATTTCATTTTTATATTTATCAATTCATATATGGTAGGTCCTATGCAGAGTTATGTAAATTCCAAAAAAGGAAGCAAACACAGTTGTATTTGAATGGGAGCATTTCACTCAAAACCAGCTCTTCTTAGAGAAGGCATTAAAGTATAGGTTCCCCTCGCACATATGTGCTAGTCATTCCCGGCTCTAGGGGGCAGTGCTTATCTTTGTTTCAAAGTTGAAGAGCCAGCACTGTCCGAAGATATCTCCGTGTCATGTGGCCGGCATGATTAAACGCCGAAGGCGCATGGGACGCTGTTACCTTCCCACCAAAGGTGGTCCCTATTTTTCTACTTGCATTTTTACGTGCTTTTGAACTGCTGGGTTGGCAGAAGCTGGGACAAGTAACGGGAGCTCACTCCATTATGGGACACTAGGGATTCAAGCCACCAAACTTTCTGATCGACAAGCTCAGCTTCTTAGCCACTGAGCCACCGCGTCCCTACATTATCCCTCATCAATTACAATTGTAAGGGGATAATAACAATTCCTAAATTTAGGGTTTTTTTAAAGGTTGAGAAATATCCTAAACATTTCATAGTCATTAGGAAAGCTGTTTAGTGACGTAGAAGCATGACTGAATCACTCTGATGTAACCTATATTTACCAATGGAACTGGCTATAAGCAGCAGTCTGAAAAAGCTAAGTATTATCTTGAAAAGGGAGATACAAAAAGATTTAGAATCCAAATTAAGTGTTAACTGTAAGGGGTGACATGCATGTGATTTAAAAGTGAATGATGTTGGTAGTGGTTGACATCTGCCTAAATCAGCAAACCATTTGTTTTTATCTCCAAATCAAGATGCAAACTGAGCAAGCTTAAGAACATCATGTTGCTTCAAATATGAAGGTATGATCTCCAAAACTTCATCTCTTCCTTGAACTGGATTTGCTATCTCTGAAAAGCCAGAATGACTGCAGGTGTTACTTATTCTATCTCTGCAACATACTATACCTGTTACCTATTTAGGTGATCTATATGCTGCCATTTTTTCCCTCTACTCCATTGGTGTCAAACTGGCTGCCTGTGGCCCGGATGCATGCACAGGCCACGCCCACCCCAGCTCCGCGAATGGGAATAATGTCATGAAACATCACGTGACAGCAACATGACGTGGCTAATTTGATACCCATGCTTTAGTTCATACACAGAACGTCATCTGAGTTTCAAGGGATAACATCCTGAAACATACTCATATAATTACTGAGCACATGACATAAAAATTGTACGGGAAGCAATGTGCACAGAAGAAAGTGCTGTAAAATCAGCAGTTGTGAGTTCAACTGGGAAAATGAAGGAGGATCGTGCAGGTACAATTCTCTAAAAAATATATATATAAGGAGACACTTATGGTTTCAGTGCTAATTCATTCATGAATTCAGATGTGGTTATACATCAGGGTCTTCCAGAGATTTTGCCAACTTAATTTCTCTATGGTTTGAATTCCAATAAGAAATGAAATAGTGGCTAGTGATTAAGACCCATAATCCCACAGGCCAGAATAATTGAATCAATGCTCCATTGCTTATGTCAAGGTCAGAGAGTGCTGGATGATTCTTTTGGTCTCATTAGTCAAAGGATGTGCCTGGGTTTTGTCCAATGTCTGCTCCCAAGAAGAAGAGAGAGACAACTGAGTAAGCTTTCACAAATTGCTTGATCTTGATTGGTAGTTATGTTTAATTCTTCATGGCAGATAGTTTTTTAATGTCTTACTCAGGGGCATTTCAGATGCATTCTTTCCCTCAGCCCCATTCTTTTTAAGATCTCTCACCTGAGATCAAAGGCTTGTCCAAGTTCCTATTTATTTTGCTAGAGAAAACCTGACACACCTATCTTTTGGCTCCTATATCTGCCACTTAGGTCCCTACCTCTGCTAGTAGCTTCATCCCTAGGGAAAACATACTCTTTTAAGTGGCATGTCTGTAAGTTTCTGTCATGGTAGGAACAGGACAGTCGGAAAAGCCTTTACATCATAGTCCAACTTATAAATTACAGTACATTCCAAGACAAGGTTGTTAGAAGACACTCAGTTTTCCTTGGCAAGATCTTGACTGCATCAAGAATCCCACTTTTAGGAAAGAAGGCCATGATTGATTTATCGGAAACCAGGTTCCACAATACCTACTGGCTAGTTGTTCTTCTTTGCTCATTTTACTACCTGGATATTTTATCTATCCTGCTCTTTGTCTCTGTTTCCTTCTTCTGATTTGATTTTCTCCCTTTCCTATCTTCTCTCCAAAATTTTACTATATTAAGGTTCCAGGTTTTCCTCTCTGCTCAACGTCAGTTATAACCCAGCCCCCTATTCAGGCAGGCTGGTTAGCAAATGGTCACATTATAGCCCAGCCATACCACCCATAATTGCCCTAGCAAGGATCTCCAGATCCACACTGGGGAAACTGGATCAACCAATCCCAGTAGACTCCCACAAGTACTTTCTATACTTGCTTCAAAATCTTTTCAGCTTGCCTGAAAGGAAAGATCCTGGGGGATTTTCTGTCTCATTTTTCTTACTAACGTTCATTATGAGCCATGCAACAATAGACCAGCAGCCCAGATGTGTTTCTCCTGGAAGATAAATTCTCTCTCCCTAATGGAGCAGATTTCTTCTCATTCAATGGGACCATCGTGGGAAGGGGGATGGGGGGGAATCCTTCTGTTGTAACAGGCTGTCTATGAAAAATGTAAATTTCAGAATAATTTAAGAACTGTCATCCCTTATCTGGTCAATTTAAATTAAATTCTGTCCAAGATTGGAGATACTCTACAAAAGAGGACTTCAAACTTGGCAACTTTAAGACTTGTGGACTTCAACTCCATAGCTGGCATAGCATAGCATAGCATAGCATAGCATAGCTGGCTGTAGAATTCTGGGAGTGAAGTCCACATATATATATATCCATCATTTTTTCCTTTTCTTTTAGATGCACACCATTGTGATTAAGAAATGCATGGCAACTTTGCCAAAGCATGACGCAGGTTCTCATCTTTTGTAATGCCATTGTAAGTGCTTACTCTTAAATAATTCCAGAACAGGAAACAAAAAGGGAAATGTATACTTACTAGCACTGTCATTGCTGTAATCCCAGGCTTCAACCAGTAACGTGTAGGATCTCTGCAAGATAGCAAAAGGGATCAGTCATTTTTTGTAAGACACACTTATTCTACTACTATTGTCCAAAGTTTTATTGAGCACCTTCTGAAAACCATTGAGCCTCTTCTTTTAAATTGTGACTTGCCTGTAAGCAGAAATAGTCAATAGATTACAGCTAAAACAAAGGTTATCCTCTTGCAGCTGCTTAAGCTGCCTTATCCTTCCTGGTTCAAGCAATTTAAGGTGAAAAGTCTCATCTTTGTCACCACTAATGCATCTTACATACTTAGGCAGGAAGTTGCCATCCCTTCCAGGGTTTTGTTGTTATGTTACATAAAACACACTGCAAGGAAGAAAACAGCCCTGAAAGGGGGAGATTTTTTAATAATAATAATAATAATAAGAATAATAATAATAATAATAATCCACAAACATTTTACAAATATCAATGTTTCCCATTCAGATAGCCAGGCATGGTTGCTAGAATTGCACTGTCAAGGTTCAGAGCCATAATCTCTAAAGATTCAGCTTTTCAGCACCTCTTTGAACACTTTGTCTAAAGCAAAGCCATCACTGCTCCCACAAGGATCAGGTAACCAAAGAAAGGAAAGAGCAGATGAATTTAGAAAGGGAGGGGGAAGGGGAAGAGAGGGAGAAATGTATAAAGCAGCCATGAAAGAAGGGGTAGGGAAAAGGAATAGAAGGGTAGTCTCTCCTTGTTCAAAACTCACCTGGAGGAAGAGTTTAAAAATGGTTGAACTAGTGGCAACTGTATGCTTATAAACTCATTAAGCTGCCCTGTGAGATCTAAATGCCAGGAGTCCTTGCTGTATACAAGGCAAACAGATTTAGGCTGGAAGGATGCCAGCTGTTCTAGCTAAGCCACCTTCTCTTTAACCTTGAATTGAAACAGGAATTTAAAAACTCAGAGAGCAGAGGGATATAATCTGGTGCTTCCTCAGGTTTTGAACTTTGACCTTGCTATCCAAAGTTGTAGACCCAGCAGCAAGGTATAGTAGGACCTGCAATCCAAATCAACTAGAGGGCCGTTGGTGTCATCTTCATTTGTCCATCCTATACCCAATTTTAAAATTTATCCTGCCTTTGCTACTTTGTAAGTACCTTCAGCGAACATATGTAATAATGCTCCTTTCTAAACCGCAACAACTCTGTGAGATGGATTGGGCTGAGAGAGACTGACTGCCCAAAGTCATCGAACTGGCTTTCATGCCTAATGTGGGACTAGAACTCACAGACTCCTGGTTTAACCATGGTATCAAACTGGCTCTCTTTGAACTCCATGAAGAATGAATGGTGAGTCAAAATGCTTAGATAAGTTGGACTGCAGGAGTTGGGCAGTGAAACCAGGAAAAGATGTCTAGTAAGGTTATATTGCCTATGATGAACATTATAACCGATATAAACAATGAAATGAAGGGTATAATAAGTACTTCCTATGAATGCTGAACATTGCTTTTCAAACTGTAAACTGCCAGGACATTACAGTCAAATTAAGTAGCATAGTTGGCTAGAAGGTATTATTCTAGAAACTTTTTAAAAAGCCTTTAGTAAAAATGACATCCAAACCTGAGAGATAGCTAACACAATTAAATGAAAACCAATCCTAATAGCATGGAAGAGTGAGCAAACTTTTACATTCTCCAGAACATTTTTTGGGGTACTATTCTCCATGTTGAAAGTTCTGGATGGATTTTAAAATTTTCTACGCTGATGAGCCACAACAAACTTTTCAATCAAAAACTTTGGAATCATTTCAGTGCTTAAAGTTTTTGCACTTACAACAAATAATACACACTTGGTCCTCACGCACACAACAGAAAAGAAGGCTTATTTCTCATGTAACTCTGAGTGCCAAAAGATTAAGAGTCTGCCAAATATTAAAGAGACCAGGTGCAATTATTAGATCATCATAATTTTGAGAAACGTGGGAGAAGTCAAATGTTTTTTTGGCAGAGATAGGTTTCTACCAGTTCGCCCCGGATCAAGCGAATCAGTAGTGGCGGGGGCGGGAATCTCCACCCACCCAGACGCTTCTGCGCATGTGCAGAAGCATCCCATGAACACGTGAGTGGACCGGTAGTAAAATAAATTGAAACCCACCACTGATTTTTGGCAGATTGTAACAAAGAAGATTGTAACTCCTAAGGTTTAAATTTGCCTTATGTTTATTAACTGCTCTGCATTTGCTGACCATCCACCTAGAGAAGACCAGTGGGAAGAAATGAAAAACTACCTGAAACAAACAGCTTCTCTGAGATATAACAACCACTGTTGTATACACAAAGCTGACTTTTTCTAAACAGAACGCAAATGAATTGCTCTTGACTTTGCTTTGCGTTTGGTCTCTAAACAAGAGAAAAAGTTCAGCGTTTTTCTTTTCTTTTTTTTAAAGGTAGTCTTGGACTGCAGCCTAAATATGCTCCATATTGAAAGCAGACAAGGATTCCATTTCATTCACTGATAACCGTGGGAAAATGCTTCCAAAAGCAGGCAAAGTTGGGCAAGCAGAGACTTGTGCCCCGTCTTGCAATGAATGGCCGATTTCTTTTTCTTTTACAGCGCTCATATTTCATTACCACTCCATTACAGGCCTTTTTTTCCCTGAGTCACAACTAAACACGAACAATCTTTAAAAAAAAAAAAAAAGACTGAAAGTACCTTATTCATATCTTTCCTTCTCATCCTCCCCCCCTACCTCCACTCCCCAAACCTCATCCCTACATATCAGAAACCCAAGATACCAGAATCAGAATGTAAATTATACATTAAGCTTTATGGGCAAGCAGTTCTACTTGTCAAGGCACCCTTCCTCCTTGGATTAATTGCGGCAACATTCAGGCTCTATCAGTGCAGAGAGGCACAACATGTTAGAGCAAGCCGGAAGCATACCACACATACAAAAAACCAAAAAACAAAGAGCCAATTATGGCCGCTCATCCTACCTCTAGTTAAGAGGATGTTTTCACTGCTGGGTTGCACAATCATTTCAGAAGATACCCTCTTCAAACAGTTCCTGCTCCTCTTAGCATTGTTGGCCAGCATGTTTCACTGCAGGGTTGGGACTGCCACAAGGGCTACCTACTGTTGCTGTACTAACCACACCGCATTTTAATGCCACTCTAGCAAGCCTTAATGTCTTTGTATGCTCAATTCAAGAGTCACTTTCATGATATTGTTTTATCTCTTGATTTTTGTTTGATCTGAGGATGATAGTGGCCTTTGGCAATCCTATTAGGCAACAAGGTATTTAACTGGGAGAGTTTTGAGTAGCCATTCAAGAGCTGGCATGTAGTTGGCAAAAACATGAGGAAAAAATTCACCTGGTCTAGTGAAAGGACTCATTTTTGCACATTTTTTTTACAGTTCATACAGAAGCTTGACTCCCGTATCCCATGTTTGTTCGGCCTGATCCGTTTTAGTTGTCAGGGTCAGGGAAATCTTCAGTAGCACCCAATTGGAGATTTCTGCTTTAAAAGTCATGCGCCACCAAGACATTAGAGAGTTAAGAGGTGTGCATCAATCCCCACTCTATAGATCAACAATTAAGATAGCCAAGGAATGCAGGCATACAGCACAGAGGCTTAATTTTTCCCATGCCATGTCTGACCTTTGCACATCTTTGAATAAATACACCAGTCAGACGCAAGGAATTCCACATCTTGAACCTTATCCCATCAAGTCAAGGTACTAGGCAACAAATAGGCAGGCAGCTACAAGAGAAAGTCACATCCAGTTCACTAGTGCAACTCTATCCTCAGCCAGCCAGAGACAAAGAGGCCTCCATACAATTACAGGAAAAGAAAACCATGTATGCCTGAAGTTTTAGGCTTGGGAACGATGAAAACCCCCTGTATGGTTTATTCAGAATCAAAAACACAAAGCAAGCCCCCAAGGCATGTAATATGAACCTCCAGAAAGGAAGGAATGGGCTCATACTACTGTTTAACAGGCCAGTTCTCATCAGGGAATCACACTGTGTGTTTGGCCACTACTATTTCAGCCTTAGCAGGAGAGGAGGACGATGTGATGATTAAGTTGCCCCAACAGTAACCGTTCTATAAATGTCAGAGATAAGGCAAGGGAAAGTCTCCTCTTTTAAACTCAATGTTTTCCTTCTGATGCAGAATATATTGGGACAGCCTATTATCAAGCATGCCCACATCTACATCTGAGACACAAGCTTACCATTGATCACATTTGTGATTTAAGAAAAATTGTAATATCTGCAAGTTGTACAGATATTAGGAAAATCTTAATATCTGTAAAAACCAGGTATCCAGTCCTTTCTTGGTTCTCTTTTGTGGAGTAACTTTGCTTTTCCTGTGCAAACACTATTTTGCCCCCTCTGCACAGCCATCTCACTGCAGCCCCTTCCCCAGATATTCTTTCAGCAATCTGCTGCCCAGGGCCACCTTTAGTCGGGATGGACTGACAGAGGAGACTTGCAATCTTGGTCATTACTTTAAAAGGGTCTACTTAAAGCTCTTGAGAGCAAACAATGTGAATGCAGTCATAGAGATTAAATCATTTGCTACTTGCCTTCTCCCATTTTTAAATAATTCTGTCTAGCTTAACAGCATACAGATTTAATTCCTAGCAGTTTTCTATCCAATATTCACCAGCACTGATTCTAATTAGCTTCCGAAATCAGCCTCTAGCTGCCCTGGGCTGTGATTCTGGATCAGTGTGAATATGTAATGTTAATACTCAGAATGTGTAACCCAACATTTCTAGAACATGCCCATTACCTACTTCTGGTTTACAAATCTTCCCGGGCTTCTGCAAGCAATGACAGTTTGAGTGACAACAGTTTTGATATTTGTTTAAACTGGGGCAGGCCTTTTATGTGCTGGCATCCAATGAAAATGCATACTTGTTAGGTTCCCACGGCCATAAAACTGACCCCTACCTCTTCCTTCCTTAGTTAACTACACACTCCTAACCCAAGTATATAACCTCAAGAATACAATCGGATTCCCTGGGGTGAGAAAAGCTTACATCAATGGATAAAAGAGGAGGGATTTTTTTTTAAAAAAAAAAGACTGCAATTCAGAAAAACCTTCCCAAACAGGTGTCATTTATTCTCTCTTTCTTGTTTTGTCCCATTTTGGGTGGTGGTGGGGGAGGAGTTGTAGATGATAGAATCAGAAATAATTAAAAGGCAAGGGAATTCCTGAGCAAACCAGAGAATTTTAGGATGTTTGCAGGAAACATCTCCAATGTTCTCTCCTTCCAACCACTTTTTATAACATGAAACCAAGCTCCCTCTTGAGCCAACTCATCTTAGAGAAATTATACACCCCCCCTTAATTTCTAAATTTGGGACATGCCTTTGTGGCCCCGTCTACATTCCAGAAGCCTGGGAAAAGCAGGGATCTAAGTATGACTCTTGCCAGCAATGGTTCTCATTCCCACGCACCTCACCCTTGTTGTGCTTTTCCCCAAAAGAACCAGAATGCCTTACTATACTTTGTACTAAGAGATTTTTATCTCAAGGTCCCAGGTTCAAATCTGGCCTCTGCTGGTTGATGCAGCAAAAAATGTGAAGCCAATCTTCAGTGCCTTTTAAGTGGGGAAAATGAGAGGAAAACATTTGATGTTAATAATTTGTAGCACTTGAGTTGTCAAGACCTGGTTCTGCAATGTGGTTTAAAAAAAAAAACACCTTGAGAAGCTTTATCCTTTTCTCAATATTAGCCATTAATTAAGAATTCTTTCCCTTTTATATGTACCCAGTTTCCCTGAAAATAAGGCCAAGCGCTTATTTCAGGGGTCAAAAGAAAACAAGATCTTGTCTTATTTTCAGGGAAACGCGGCAGTTTATACCTTCTACTTTAGTGCTGTTGTCTTCAACCTCCTTCTGCTACTTTCCAAAGGGAATTTGTAGAGTGTTGGCATCTAATAATACCCAGCCATGTTACTAAAAGTGGGTAAGAGAAAAGGATTTGGGGTACTGTTGGAGAAAAAAACCCATTTAATTCCTCTGAACAAAAAAGCGTAATGGGAATATTTTTCTTCTTCTAGGTTAGCAGTTCTTTTCCATTTTAGCCAGAAGTCCACTGGGGTGGGACTGGGGGTGAGTTGCTAACCCCCAGCTCCTCCAGCCTTGAAAAAAACAGCAAGGCCTAGCAAACGTCTCTCTCCCTCATTACAGATGCAAAAAGGGGCAGGGGAAATGTTAACATGCCTGACAGCATGTTAGGGACAAAGAAGAAATGTTCTCCTGCCAAGGCTTTCTAGTGGAAGAAAGCCCCTAAGTGGAAGTGATGCCATCATTTCAAATTAATTTTCTTCCATGCCGCTTGAAAGATTGATTGACAAATTTAGAGTCAAATTTAAAAACACCCACCCACATTAGGTGTAAAATCCAGATTAATTGGAAATACTTTCCATATACCTCTGGCCAGATGCAAGAAAGCTAAGTCAGTCCATGTGGATACTCAGAATCAAGCAAAAGCTTCAGAGAGGTAGAATGGCTTATTTTGTTCTCTAGGTTTCTGCTGACAAGCAAGGACTCTTTTCCATATTCAGGGAAGACAAAGCAACTTGGAGGAACCTCCTCTCCTTCTCCCTCCAATCAACCATCCTTTGGTAGTTATTTTAGTGGACGATGCTATTCTATTACCTTTGAGGCTGTAAAGAAGCCAGGTGGGTTATTGATGGAGGAAAGAACCCTCTGGTTGCAAAACCCAATTAGATGGCTTGAGAGATTTTTGGCCAATACCGTTAAGACAAAAGACTTATATCAGGGGCAGGGGACCAGAGGTGGTATTCAGCAGGTTCTGGCCAGTTCTGGAGAACCAATAGTGGAAATTTTGAATAGTTCAGAGAACCGGTAAATACCACCTCTGACTGGCTCCACCCCCTTCTATTCACTGCCTCCCGAGTCCAGCTGCTTGGGAAGAAATGGGAATTTTGCAGTAACCTTCCCCTGCAGTGGGGAGGGAATGGAGAGTTACAGTATCTTTCCCCTGCCACGCCCCCAGAACCGGTAATAAAAAAAATTGAATCCCACCGCTGCACGGGACCTTTATGGCTCTGAAGATTACACAGGTTCATTTATTGAAAACATCATAGAATACAGGCCTCTTCCTCTTTCTGCCACTCAACAGACTCTTTCCTCCAGATAGCTTTCAAAATATTCAAAGTGTTTCCACCAGCTGTGGAAAATCAGCATTTATTGCTAACCAGCTGATCAGCTAGATCAGCTGGCTGGCAAGGAAGGAGGGCACTACAATGGCATTTTTTGTGGCTAAGGACCAAACATGGCCATCACATAACTTCTCTAGCTCAGCTATCTGTTCCCTGAGTAACTGAGTAAGCACATCCAACAAGTCTCAATTGCTAGATCAGAGCAATTCTCACTTGGATTCCCTACAACTGTTGGCTTTGCTGTTAAAAAAAATGATTTTAATTTCAAGTTATATATTTTACTGCAAATCAAGTAATCTTTCTAGGATCTTTGGAACAGAAATGAACACTTAGCTGAACATGGCGTGATTTTTAGTTCCAGATCAACAAAATAATACAAATAGAGAAAGCCTGGAAATCTGATAACATAGCAAGAGAGCTCCAGCAAGATGATGGCAATTTTCTGGGGAAAAATCTTATTTGACATGGACCTGCTGAGTTGTTCCATTAGTTCAGAGTCAGCTTTGCACCCCCTGCCTCCCCTCTTTGTAGAGGCAGCAAAGATTTGTCCCACTCCTAAGCACTCCCCAAATCTGA
>JAPKID020000905.1:0-16159 GCA_026931265.2 Tropidonophis doriae | reverse complement strand
GTGCTCTGACATAAACACTGACTTATCTCTCTGGCTCAGCTGATAAGGGAGTAGAACCCATGGCCTAATGGTTAAGGCAACTGCCTGACATGTAAATAGCCTGAGTTCGAATCCCAGTAAGGGTATGGGTATCTGATGAGAGCTAAATAGCTCGAAATAGATCTATCATAGTACACACACACACACACACACACACAGCATTCTTATTGTCTCCTTCCAGTCTCATTAACTGTAATTATACCATCCTGAATGTTCTTTTGAATTAGCATTTCCTGGTGACTAGGGACAACAGCAACCCACCAAATACATGCATTTCGAGAACAAAGCCTAACGGACCAATTACCATGCTCTTATGTTACCAGTCTCTCAGGAATTTCCCATAAACTGGCACTATCCATCTATCTTGCAGATTTGACTTGACATACTTCAGATTTATTAATTAAAGCAGTGATCTTTCTTTATCTGTTTAACTTGGCCCCCAGATTAATATAGTAATTCTTCCTTATGCTGGAAGGAAGTTGTTAAGAAATTATTGGACCTCCATTTGTCCAGGATGGAATAAGAATTCCTGCCTTGGGCAGGTTTTGGAATAGAAGACCTCCAAGGTCCCTTCCAGCCCTAAGATTCTATGATTTTATGTCACAAAGTACATATAACAGCCATATTAGATTTGCCTGATCAGCTGGTCTTTCAGGTGGCTTCATCTGAGTATGGAACAATGTTAAAAAGGCCTCAAATTGCCCCTCATAGAAACTAGCAATTATTTAATCCAATAATTTGGAAGACATTAAACCCAATAATAACCAGATTTTCTGTAATCAATTATTTGAAATAATCATGGCTAGTACTATTTAATCAATGCTTCATTTACCTAGTTCAGTGTCCCATGAAACTGCAACATGAAGATACAGTTCAAATGGATGTCTTAATCTCAATCATATTTACAAAATAGGTGAAAGATAGATAATGGATTCCAAGTTGCATACTTTTATATGGCTCTAAATCCACACCCCAAACATCAATTTTTTATTGTGTTCAGTCATTCAATCACTTCCGGCTCTTCCTGACCCAACGGACATTTGTTTACAAGGACTGTCTGTCAGCAATGGCTTCTTTCTCATCAGTGATAGTATCTACCTTATCTTTTCAAAGCCTTTGTTTTTTACTTGCATGTGATTTTTTTCCCTCAAGCATAAATCTCCAGTGATTCTTGCTTTTGCATTATGCCTCCTCAACATTTAAATTCTACTTTAATTATTGGTGCTTTAATAAGAAATCTGGTTTTATTACATGCAATGTGTGTTTCTTGCAGACCAAAGTATTCTCAAATATGTTTTCCAGCACCTCAACTTGAAGATTTCATTTCCAATGATCATACTTTCATAGCAATATGTTACAATGGCAAAAACACAGCACTAAAAATACAGGCATCAGTACTTTGGTAGTCACGTATCTCACGAACAGAGATATATTTCAGAAAAGTAATTTGTTTAAAAAAACCTGATAGGATCATAGGCTTATTTGTAAAGCTATGTTAAACTTGTGGTATAATCTACCACAACTTTCTACACATGACTTCTCAGATTCACTTATTAAAAAAAAAGATAGATAAATGCCTTCTACCAATCACTTTGGGAAGCTATCCCACATAGTCAAGTCTAGGTATTATTTCTCTGACTTGCTTATTTCCACACAAGAGCTATTCATATCACTTGTAATACCCCTGTCTGGCTCCATTCCCATGTTTGGAATTTCCAAACAGCAGATACCTACTTCGTTCTTGTGACTCAGACTGTGTCAAAACTCATTATGCTTTCAGCTAACGCACCACCAACCCTTCAAATACAGACATGAAGCTCTTATCCTTTGTGTGTGAAAGATTAGACAAGCTGAAGTTTGCCGTCCATAGCAAGGTAATCCCTACGTGAATGGCTTAGTTACAAGCATCTCACCCAAAACCAATTCCAACAAACCACCTGGGGAGGGCGGGACTGAGGAAGACATTTACTAAACTGCACATATAAACCTCTGATCTCAAATAAAGAAAAAAGAGAAAGCAGAGGAATTCAAAATCATGAAATTTAATATTCACCCTCCCAAAAAATGCAGGATCTGAAAAAGGAAGTGTTTAGTTTATAAATGAATACGCTTATATTTCTTTGTGACATTTAGAATGTAAAATATGAGGTAAATTAAAACAGCCAAGGTTTTAGAAATGCAAAGCCTATAGTTAAGATCAACGGAAATTCAACAATCTACAATTTAATAATTTAATGTATTTAATAATTATAGTGAACATATAAATACAGGTAGTCCTTGACATATATATGACCACAATTGAATCCAAAATTTCCATTGCTAAGGAAGGCAGTGTTAAGTGAGTCACACTCCATTTTATGACATTGTCATGGTTGTTAAAGAAATCACTGCAGTTGTTAAGTAAATTATGCAGTTGTTAAGTAAATTATGCAGTCATTAAGCAAATCTGTCTTCCCACATTGACTCGGCTTGTCAGAATCTTCCTAGGAATATTGCGAATGACAATCTCAGGGTATGGGCCACAGCACATCATAAATACATGACATTTGTCAAGCACCCAAATTTTGATCATTATGATCGTGGGGATGTTACAACAGTGATAAGTGTGAGAACCAATCATACGTCACTTTTTTCAGTGTTCTTGTAACTTCAAACGCAGTACAAATGAATTACTGCTTTTAAATTTAAATCCTTTAAGCTTTTTTTCTCTTTTTATTTATAAAAAGAAGGCAACTCACCAAAGATCCTTGTTCTTTCCTGTTATTCAGAAAATCCCTTTTCAGTTTTAAATTAATTGCAATTCAAAAATGTTTCAGAAAGTGATATTTTTGTGGTCTATATGTCCATAAAGGCTGGGTGAGGACCTTTGTCAGATGAGATGTCACTGCAAGTGTCTCCACAAACAGCACCAATGCAATTGTGAAATCTTTGACCAGAAGCAAATGGCTTATGAATTCTCTTTGGAAAAGAAGACATTGCTCAATAGCATTTTGGATAGCAGCTCCTCACAAGAAAACCATAGGAACTGAGTTTCTTATGGTCAATAATGAGTTGAGCAGCTTGGGAGCCAAGGGAATATCAATGCACCCAAATCCGCTGTGTAGTCTTTATGGACATATTCTAGTGATGGGCTACTATGAGATACCTTGTTCAGAGAGCATACTCTACAAATGATCACTATGAAAAGAATATCAAAGACAAGTGATCAGACATTGGAGAAAGAAATGGTAATCTACAGCATTCTGCCCAAACACTTAAATGGATAGTCACATTCAGCACAATGTGAATAATATACTAGGAGACTATCCTGCAAGTCAGTGTACCAAGAAGTTACTGGGAAATGGCAGAGGGTGAATATGAGTAACACTGAAACTTTGGATGTAGCTGGATTAAAGCTGAAAGAATGTCCAGATGTTAATATGCCCTGATGCAAAAAAAAAAAAAGATGCTTCAAAGAAAGATATACTACTTGTATATGGAATGTCAGAACCATGAACCAAGGCAGACTTGATGTTTTCTGAGTAGAAATGTCAAGATTGAATACTGACATTCCTGGAATCAGTGAACTGTAATGGACTAGAATGGATCACTTCACATCAAAGGATCATCACCCTGCACTGGGGATAGAAAAACCATAGAAGAAATCAAGTAAGCCATCATTATTAACAAGAAAGTGTTAAACTCAACAATCTGACACCCCCACCCCACACCAAATGACAGGTTGATCTCAATTTCAATCCAAGGCAAGCCTTTTAATAATGCAGTGATCCAAGTCTCTGCTTCAAACACAGGTAGAAGAAGCAGATACTGAACAATTATTTGTAATACCAAATTAATATTAATATTACAGGCCATGAAATGATAAAAATGGAAGAGAAATTCTGAAGTAATGGGACAATCTGCCCTTGGTATACAAGACAAAGCAGAAAGTACTGTAGATTATTAACTCTGCCAGGAAAATTCACTATGCACAATTTCACTGAAATTTCAGTGGCACAGGATATATACTGTAGTTATCATGGATAATCCCCTTGTCACTGTCCTCCACCCTTCAGCATGAGAAGTATTTATTAAGTTCGATCTAAGAATTGAATAGAACTGTTCCTGATATGCCAGAATCTCTGCTGCCAAACAACCTCCCTACTCAAGCTCCTTGATTCAATAGCTGGGGTTTGGTGGATTTTAATCCACCTTTTCCAGGCAGAATCAGAGGTAGCTCAAGAGTTGATGACCACAATGACAGTGGAGGACCTGACACATAAAGATGGTCACACTTCAGACCTGACTTTTCCTACTGCCACAATGGCAATATACAGTAATTTGGGGCTGGAAAAAAATATCATCCCTTCTCTGTCTTGGACAAACCACAATCTAACAGTGCACTCTTATTGCCTACCACCACAGGAAGATTAGACCTATTTAACTAACCCAGTCAAATTCCTGATGCACAATCCCTGATGGCACGATGCATGGACCAGACAAAACTTTCATTGTTGTTTGGTATGAGAAGAAGTTGGACCAGATCACTCCCATGCAGCCTCTGTGCCTCCAGGGATCTAGGGCCTTCCTTGATTTATGAAGAGCCAAGGAAGATGACAGGAATACTGCTGGGGGACTACAAGGAGTAAAGCCAACTTAGCATGAATTAGAGCCATCTTTAAGGCTTGGCATTTTGTGGTCAAGGGAGGCAAAAGGTCAATATTTTTGCTCCCTTTCTGCAACAGTAATCAGCAGCTCTTGTTTTAGGTCCATTTCGGAGGGGAAGCAACCTGAAGCAACCTGAGACATTGGCTGAAACTTTTGCAGGACTGATGTGAGGAATATGCTAGGTATTTGTTAGGTTGGATTTACTCCAAGTTGTACTCTAGTATTGATAATGTGGCATGTGGCCTTAAATGAAGCTTAGTCTTACATTATTATCTGGGGTGGGTGTGACATTGTAACTCTTGAAAAAAAAATTAACAGGGTTCTCAGAACTTTAATCTCAGCCCTAATGTGTATATTATCTATGTCCTTCCTGGTTGGCTAAGGCTTCACAGGAAGTGATATGTAGGTAAATTCCAAAACTGATTAATGCATCCTTGAGATAAGGACAGGGTAGTTTTCTTCATCAAGAAGCTATTGCTAGATCCTACTGGTCTAGATAATTTCAACCTGTCTTCAACATTTCCTTCTTAGGAAAATTGTTGATGTGGACACACTTCTGCTGCAAAGAATCATGGATGAAAACATACCCAATATTATACATTAATATTACAAATTCATACCCAGACTAATGTTGTGAATGGATCACTGCTAAGTGTTGCTATTGATGAGTTGAAACATAAACATGGCTTGGAGTGGATTTTACTTTGAGGCCGTAAACAACTGCTTTTGATTGCCTAGTTATTTATAAGTTATTCTTACTATGACACAATCAACTCTTCTTATAAAACTTATGTAAGGAAACATTAAGAACAGTAAAATCAAATTAAGCAATAGAATAATTTATTACTGAAGATTCACTAATGTGAATCCCAAGAAATGCAACAAGAGCAATAAACAATTCAAGCCCTTCCAGTATGTTTTATCACTGTATTAGATTTGCTTTTTGCAACGTATCAAAGTAAAGCACTGGAACTATTAGTAGTTTAAAAAGAAATGGGTTAGAACTTGTCTGCATGAAAAATATCAGGTAAACCATTTTTCCCCCTGCAGATAGTCGATCCCCTTGTCTATGTTATTTTTAAACTATACACAAGAGGTTTTCTTTATCAGATCAGAAGTTCATCTAAGCCAACATCTTACATCACTAGTGGAAAGCTAGATGTTTTAGAAAAGGAAACAAGCAGTGAATGAAAGTAGCTCACACCAATTACTATTCCAAATATATATTCATAAGTATATTGTCCCCAGAATAGATGGCATTTATTTTTCATTGGCTAACAACCCTAGCTCCCACAATTCTATCTTGCTATTGGTTTCATGTAAGCCCATCTTTTACAATCAAATACATTTTTTTTTAAAAAGAAGACTTCACCTAAAATATTTTTAAGTCATCAGATCAATAAGAAATTGCATAGAGATTGCGTAGCGACCTGGATTCAATGAGAAGGTTACTTAGACTTCATGGTCATGCACATAGCTCCTTAAGGAAAGCTCTGAACAAGTGAAACATTAATCATATGTTTAATAACTTAAATAAATTGAAATAAATAGCAAAAGGCTAAATAATATTTTGATCTAAAAAGTGGATAAAACGTCCAGTTAAATTTTGAATACTGATTTTTACTATAAGATTTTGGAATTAACTATAAAAAACAAATTAACTTCTTGTGAAAACCAGAATTATTTTGACTACCTGAGAACCAGAATCATTTTGGTTTGGCTAGTAACAAAGATAAGGGACTACATGATTTTAGAAACTGGATACTAGAGAGTACTACAGAATACCAAGTAAAAAGAAGAATGCTACAAGCTTGCTTGGTGTTTGTTAATTCGGATTTACAAAGTGAAACAAAACATCACTGTTGCATGCTGCCTAGAGTCACTTGTGAAATGGGCAGCCATATGAAGTTGATAGATAAATAAATAGAATAAATAAAAAGAATTAATAAATTAATAAATTAAATAAATAAATTAAACAAACAAATAAACAAATAATATCAGAAATATTAAAGGGGATCTTTGAAGAATGGAGCTAGAAATAAGTAGCTACAATATTAGTAGTGGCAGTAATAATCTTTGATTCTATGGACAAATTATGTCCAAAAGATGTCAATGAGGGAATGACAGATCTGAAGCAAATTTTGTCTGACAAGACAGAGAAAGTACTAAAAGTGGAACTATATTCACCAAAGTGAAAAAGTTTTAAAAATTAAAGGGAAATACAGAAGATAAACCAAGAGAATGATCTGGAAAATGGGTGGTTTTTTTCTGGATTTACAAAATACATTTTTTAATCCCATGAAGAAGTTTGTGTCATTGGATAAAGAAGAACTGAAGAGAAATCAAATCCTATGTTAATTTTTGAATGAACTAAAGATTAAGACTGTTAGAAGTAAAAAGAAAAAATATGAAGTTGGTTTATTTGATCAAAGTTAAGACATTCATTTGCAAAGTTCAACAATTCTTTAAAAACATTGTTCTGAAAGGATTAAAAAGTTGATGTTTTTATTATAGAAAAGGGATGGGATATGAGATGAAGAGAAATCTATTTGTAATTTCATACGGTGTGAAGAGTTACTAAACATGTCTATACGTGTAATGAAATTTGGAACTCACTTCTTTAAGTATTTTTCTTCACCATGTTCTTTTTTCCTGCACTCTTTCTCACTATTTTTATTTCAAGTTTAATTTGTATCAGTTTTTGCTATTGTAATCAAAATGCATAATAAGCAATTATGTACAAAGAAAACTACAGAATGAACCTGGCTCAGAAAGAAATGCTTGGTTTGATAGACAATACATTTTTTTTTTAAAGAACTTCAATATAATGCATAATTGGAACAATCAGCTTTAAAGCCAGCTGGGTGACTTTGGCCCAGTCACTCTCTCTCTCAGTCCAACCCATTCCACGGGGTTGTTGTTGTGGAGAAAAGAAAAGAAGAAAGTGTGCTGGATATGTTTGCTACCTTGAGATATTTGTAAAAAAATAATAAAGTCAGAATATAAATACTTACATAAATAAATAACAATTGTAACTCATCTTTTCAAAAATATACATCAAAATAGTACGCCTATTTGATATTTACAAAAGTATAATTATTTCAGAGACAAGATGGAGATAAAGGAAAAAACACTGCCATCATACTCTGCTTAAAATTCACCAACAGCATGCTTCTGGCCATTAGATACATATATATAAAATATCAAGTTGGTGGTCTCATTGATCTTTATAACTGTCTTATTAAATTATCTTGAGTTCTTATTCAGAATTGACACATGAACAAATCCCCATGTGGTATATGCAAATTGCAGCATCGTGACCAATTTCTTGTTATGCATACCCTTTTATGAAAATGTACATGTTGAAAATAATAGAAAGAATGAACAAAATATGGAATGAAATAATTATTTAAATAGGTGAAATCCAAACTTCAGTGGAAGAGTCTGGACTGCAACATATAATAAATTCATACAACCTGGAGAATAAGCTGTTGAAGTTCTAAAATCATAGCTTCCTCAGCCTATTCAAAATAGTTAACGACTAGCTTGCCTGCTGACTCACATAAAATGCCTGAAGCAAAGACTAATCCATTCTTGGATTTAAGACAAGATATGATCATTGGAATGCCATCTGTATCAGTTTCCATAAAATTCAATGTAAAAGCTGTATTTTAAGTCTGATCTTTCTGGACCACAATTCGGTTTTCTTCAATTAGGACAATCTCCTGCACAATGCAACAAATGCAACAATCAGAAAGGAAAAGTCAAGTCCTTTTCTCACAGGATGCCTGTCTTTTAGAAAACAATACTACATATTTCTTCCCAATCACACTGTTTGAAAAAGGCAGAATTTGGCAAGAAATACATGGGATAACATTGAATCATGTTTTTGTGCTGCAATTCTTTCATCTCACCCTACAAGGAAGCATGGTGCAATGCTTGTTACAACGGATATATAACTGATTGCTTATAGCAATGAGTAAACTTGCGACTTTGCTGTAAATCCCTCACTAAATTGGCTTCCAAGATGTGCTTCTTATACAACCTCTACAGCATGGCCTACCAGCTTTCCATTCTCAAATAGTTCCCACCAAAACAAGTCCCTTTCCATTTGTTCATAGGCTTAAGGTTCCATAAGCTTAACAAGAATGAATGCCAAATCATATATTTCAACCTGGCAGCTGTAGTGTCTCTTATCTGTAGCTTCAGGTAGTTTTTCTTTAATTAAAAGTATTTCTTTGCCAATGGAAATGGAGGACATTTTATAGCCAGAATGAATGGACCTCTCTCATTAGATCCACTGCTGTCATGAAGTATTCAAGCTGTGAGATATGGTTCATTCTCTTTTCTGTTCAAGGACTTCTTTCTTTCTTTAGTAGAGAAAGGTTTTAGAATGAGTGACTCATATTTGCCAAATTTGACATGAGATACATTGATGTGAAATGCCTTTATCAGGACAAGCCTTCAGAAAGGTGATGTTCCACTCAGGAACTTTTTCCTCGTTAAAGATACTGCATCTCAATAAGGAAAGAAGGCTGGTGAATAGGAAAGGAAGAGCTGTCTCTCCTTTGCCAGTCCAATCGATGTTGATCAGGGGAAACCAAAAATGTTGATCCACCAATGCAAAGAGTGAATACAAAATCAGCACCTCGTTATTGATTCTAGTTTTATAGCCATGGTGAGAAGGGAGGTGTAATTGTACACCCAGCAATACACTTCCAATTTCAGATAAGCTCATGACACCACCTGGAAAAAGCAAAGCCTAAGCTTTTTAATGCGTCGATACGTATAGCTGCCATCAACTCCTAACAAAGAACGATGTCTCTAAAGTGTTTCAAAATAATATAAGAATAAATAAACTATGTTTTTTTTCTGGGCAGAATTGCTTTCCATCCGTTACTCATGCTTTAGTAGTCTCCCATAAGGATCGCAGCCTTGCACTGTATCCAGGCCTGCCTTCAAAACTATTTCCAAATTTCTGTGTGTTCAGAATATGTCTGCAGGACAACTGAATTTACTGAACCACTACTTTTGGATACGTTTTGGAGACCAGCACAAAGTCCTGATTTTGCCCTTTCAAATTCTTTCCTCACCAGAACCAGAATATATTTTCTCTTCATTGGGTACAGTCAAATTCATTTTGCCTGTCTTGTTATTTCTATGTAACATATATCAACATTGACCAAAACCTTTCACATCTTTTACTGTGAAATAATTATTTTGTTCCCTGGATAATGAAGTTATTATTAGAGAGCCAGTTTGGTGTAGAGAATAAGGTGCTAGGCTAAGAACCAGAAGATTGTGAGATCTATCTTCCTTTGGGTATGAGAAACAGATGGGCTATTTTGGACCAGTCACTCTCTCTTTCTTCCTAATCCAACTCATAGAGTTGTTGTGGGGAAAACAGAAGGCAGGGACTTTAAGAATGTATTCTGCCTTGAGTTTACCAAAAATAAAAAGAGGCTAAAATTCCAAAAAATATATATTATTATATCATGGCAGAGTTCAACTGTTAGTTATTCCATCATGACAGCCTTTCCACCAGTTTTACCATGAACGATAGCAGGGTGGCTTATGTGTTTTATTTGTATGTGTTTAAGCTTAAACCAAAAGGTGTATATAAATTGTTTTCCTATTGAAAAAGAGCTGTACAATTTTTGGTGACTCTAGTGACTGAAGAAAATACATCAGTGGCTACAGAGAAACTAGGACCACAGGTTGTCTACACGCATGCCTTAAAGGCACAACTGAAATTACAGACAACCATTTCCCTCCCTCCTTACATATATTGCGATTTGTTTCAAATGATAATGATAAGTAAACAAAATACTATAAAATGTGTATTTTCAAAAGCACACAATTTTATTCCTCTGCAATTGTTTGAAAAATGTGTTTTAATAGCTGCTATCTTGCAAAAAAAAGTATCCTTGCAATTTATTTTATAACTGGTCTTTTTTATTTTACCACACAATCCTATGCTATCCCATTCTCAAATCTGGAAACAGGAATTAATAATTTGTGTAGTAAATGTGCAGTGGCTGCTTCCTCCGCAGGTTACCTTTAGACACAATTAAAGTTCACTGAGAAGTATAAGCAATGTATCCTGTAGATCCAACCCTCTATGTTTCTTTGATCTCAGAGGCAGTCTGCGAGCTCCACATCAATCCCATTTGCAAAGAGATGTAACTCAGTTCTGCTTTGCTAAATCTTATTTGGCAATGTGTCTAAACACATGCAAACTTAATTAGTTAAGGGGGAACCTCAGCATTGTAGTGATGGATAAAAGTAAATGGGGAAATGAGACAAGTCAGGATTGGCAACAAACCCTCTCTAATTCAAGCCAAGTCATAGTCTCTGACATATAGCTAATCGGATGTGATACCACTAAGGCTGCTACAGCCAATCTGAAATAAAGTGACAAGCTGATCACTAACAGGTAGCTGAATTTCTTACTTCTGAGAAGCTGGAATCACAAGATCATGAATTTTCTACTTGGCACCAGCAATGCTCAGGAATCAGCCTAATCATCAGCCTCTGAAGCTGTTGTATAAAAAGATAAATGGAAAGAAGGAATAAATGAGCCATTTTCATAGCATTTTCTGAATCTGGAATCAAAGACTTTTGCGCCATTTAAATGAAAATGCATGTAGAACACAAAGATGGATATTAATGTTCCCCAAACTGCTCTATCACATCTCTTGTGGGCCACAAAGCTACTCATCCTGCTTGAAGACATAAGCTTCTCTTGTTTTCTGGGTTTTTTTCTTTTTCCATGCCTATTTCATCATATTACTGGAAAAAAAAAATTTACGCAAAGCAGCCTATAATTTCCCAGATCTTAATAGCCTAATAGACATATTAGTTGCTTCCTAGTCCTCTAATCCAAAACCTGACCATGGGAACAATCATATATTGGGTTTAAGTTGTGAAATAAAAATTTTCTTGATATTAAAAATCAGACTTTCTTAATCTGAAATGTGCTGAAAAGAAATAGTTTTGCCTACATCACGCATCCTGAATAGTTAAGAGAATATTTTCAAAAGTAGAAAAGCCTGGAATAAGAATGTATCAAACAGAAGGGTACAGAAGAAACAGGACTTTTATGCCATTTATATATTTATACTAGCAAAAAGTAAGTGCCAAATTCCTTCGTTGTTGTGCTTGTAATGTATTTACATGCTGGTACTTAGAGGAGTAATACAGAAAAGTCAGAACTGACCATTCAAGAGGCTGCATGCATTAGTAATACTGTATATCATTCAGACACAGCCCCAAATTAAGAGATGCACAGATGTTCCAGTAAGGAAGAAAAGCTGGCAGGGGGAAAGAATCATTAGAATATGGATACCTCTGTCCCATACTTACATTACTTTCAAGTCCCAATCTCCACAGGTAACAAAAATAGACTTGACCGTGGGATCCAAAAGGCCTTCCCTTGCCATCCACTCATCAACTCTCTGAAAGAAACAGACAGAAAGGAGATGAACTTTCAGAGACATGGAAAAGAGATGCATCAGTTAAACACTGATAAGCCTCACAATCACAAGAGAAGAAAATTGTGATCTTATCCAGGACTGCAGCCTTCTTACTTCCATCTCATCCTGTTCCCTTTCTCATTTCTATGAAGGTAAGTTTGGATCTTTGAAGATTTCCAATAGAAGACATCAAGCAGCCAGTGAAGCGGTGATTTTATCAGGCATCACATTTCTGCTTACAGAACAACTTCTGAAAATTAATATTTCTTGGCCATTTCCTGCATGCCCTGACCCTGTTTCAACATCTTAGCAAGTAATTATTTATAAAATCATGCTAAGATTCTAAATGAGCAGGCTTAATCAGCTATACAGCAGCAACAGCAACAAAGCAATCCAAATAAATACTTTCTAATAATTCTTTATTATTCATTGTTGTACTTAAGTCTTTCTATCGCTAATGAACTGTAGTCATAGTGGCTAACAATAAGCTAAAACTAAGTTTCTAATCATCATTTTAGCCATTGTCTATCTACTGCAGGATGAAGCTCTCTTCCGCATGTTTCCAACACAGTTGGAAGTTACTAATAAAATACTAAAAAAGAAGACAGCAATCTGCTCACCATACTTCTGCCTAATTGAAAACATACTTTTCGGATAGCAAAAGGGATTAACATGACCCCCCCGTAGTGTAACCCAAGAACGTTCATTCTCACATTTTCACAAATTGTCCCTCCAATGAGTTTGGAATCCAGATAGATTCTTAAGTTTGGGAAGAACAGTAAGCTTTCTCATATGACCAAGTCCAAAGATGCATAGGACTTCAAACTTTGTCTATAGACTGACCAGTAACCAAGGCATCTATAGTAATAGTAATAATATGGTCATGTGCTTCAAAGGCTCAGTCAATAGCCTGATTTGCAAATATGTGAAATACAGTATATCTGCAATACAGATAGTCCTCGACTTATGACCACAATTGAGCCCCCAAAAATTGTTTCTAAGTGAGACATTTGTTAAGTGAATTTTGGTCCATTTTATGCCTTTTTGTGCCACTGTTGTTTTATTATTTATTTTTAATTTTATTGTTAAGTGAGTTATTGCAGTTGTTAAGTTAGTTACATGGTTGTAGACTAAATCTGGCTTCCCAGAATCTGGCTTCTGACTATGCTTGTCAGAAGATCACAAAAGTGATCACATGACCCCAGGACTCTGCAACTGTCATAAATGTGAATCAGTTGCCAAGCAATTTGTCACTGACTGAAATATTGGAACATGATTACAGGGATGCTGCAATGGTTGTGTGAAAAATGGTCGTAACTCTTTTTTTTCTCAGTGCCATTGTAACTTTGAACGGTCACTAAATGAACTGTTATAAGTCAAGGACTACCTGTATATGTTACATTTCTAAACATTTTGAAAAGCAACCTAAGGTACAGAATTGAACAAAACTTAATAGTCCAGAGTAGGCAAAATTATTACTGTAATAATTTTCTAGAGTTCTTAATTTGAAAAAAAATATTAATAATAATAAAACAGGAAGCTGCATGCTGAAAAGAAATGTGCCAATCATATTTATTTATATTTGAGCATAATGTAATTCCTATAGGCATTTCGAAAATAAAAATAGTGAAACTAATGAGTGATTGCAGCCTTGTAATTTGTTTGAACTTGGCCTGGAAAAACAACCTACGGAAGCTGGTGGCAGCATCCTGAAGTACTCCAAAAGGCAGGGGGAGGAATCTTATCAGTTTATTTTATGCCAAATATATATGTTGTCTAGCCATCATAGCAACTATTTCCTAAATAGTCAATCTTTCCCTATCAATCATTTAGTTATAACACTGATTATATTTTCTCAGAATTCCAAGCATACCACACCTTGTTTAATACCTCCAGAAACAATGGAATTATTATTAGCCTTAATTGTAAAAATGAACTCCTTAGCATCATGAAGACATGGATACTCATCCTCAAGATCAAATCCAGAAATAATGCAAACTTTAATTCTATATATTCAGGGGGAGTCTAGCTCCATCCTTTCATCCTAAAATATGATAAAATACAAGCAATATCCGTTTTACAGGATAAATGTCTTAAAATTGCATTGAGTTAAATGATATTATTTAGACCACGAAGTTCAAACTTTTGCAACCTTAAAAATATCTATCCAGTCTTTGCTAAGATAGCTAGCAATTGAAAGAGAATCTAATGGTTACATATTTTCAGTTAGATATTGAAAAATTTTCTCTAGCATATAGTATGAATCTAGAAACAATGGGCTGATTTACTATGAATTCCATATAATACTGAAAAATGATTAATGGAACCCAAAGGTTGTTAACAGAAGCCCATACATCTTAAAAGCAAGCAAGGAAAATCCCAAACCTCATCAGACAGAACCCTAAAGATCACAGATACCATTTGGTGTCTATAGGCTTATACATATGTGCTGTGCTGTGTTTTTAGGCACCCTCAATAACCAGCAAGGATCCCCGAATATGAAAAGGTATGCTCTATTTGAAAGATTGAGTAGACTTTGGTTAATACATGAGCAGAACTGTGGACAATAGAGATGGGACAAAGCAGTTTAGTGCAGTCCCCATTTGCACATGGTTTTATAAAGCACCTTAACCATGCCCCAGTTGTCAACGGTTTTTACTGCAGAATAATCCATTCTCATCAAATGGAAGATTTTCAATTCTGAATTTGGCCTCTAATGTCATTCCAGTGCAGCAGAGCTAGGCATGGTAATGCAAGGCAACAGAAGATGTTGTAACTTTGGCTGCCAAGTCAGTTGCATGACGAACCATATTTAATTCCTACTTGGCAAAACCACATTGAAAAATGTGGACTATTTGTCTTTTGTTCTCTGAAAAATTAGAAGGACTGGAAATATCTTCTCTCACAAAAAGAAACTATTTTGTTTGAAAGCTGGAAATACAGTACTGTATATGAGGAGAATTTCTGAAAAGAATAAGTTGCATCTGCAACTATCCAATTTTATGCCTTCTTTGTCCAAGGATGCAAAAGGTTGTTGATAGTAGACATCCATGATATCTCCATTGTAATGAAGATAAAAGTATCTTTTTTATTTTACATTATAAAGATTCTCATTGATTCACAAGGAATTAATTAATATAAATTAGCATCTTCCACAAGTATCCTATTTATTTAGGAAAACAAAGTTTTGGATTTAGGACTGATGAAGTGCTAATATCTTGAAATAACTGGTATATCAAGTATCAGTTTGACAAGATTATTAAACCTCTACACCAAAAGTCTGCTCCATTCTATCAATTCATCCACAGTAGAAATTAAGGACTTCTGAAAAAAGAAATTGGTTGTTGTCTTCAACTTGAGTATCAAGCAATGATGATAAAGAAATCAAGCAAAATCAAGAAAGGGCATTAATTTAAAAATAGTCTAAGCACACTGATCGGGGAGGGGGGGTGTCACTTGGTTCAATTTCAAGGTAAATAAGACCACACCTCGAATACTGCATCCTGTTTTGGTCACCATATTGAAAAAAAAAATTTTGGGACACTTTCTAGAATGCAGAAAAGAGCAACTAAAATGGCTAGGGACCTGGAGACTAAAATATATGTAGAATGGTTGCAGGAATTGGGTATGTGTAGTCTAGTGAAAAAGAGGAGTAAGGTAACATAATAGCAGTGTTCTAAAACTTGAGGGGCTGCCACAAAGCAGAGAAGGTTATCCTATATTCCAAAGCACCAGAAGGCAATACAAGAAACAATGGATGGCAACTAATCAAGGAAAGAATTAACCTAGAACTAAGGAGTGATTTCCTAACAATGAGTAGAGTTAACCAGTGAAACAGCTTGCCTTCAGGTGCTCCTTCACTGGAGACTTTTAAGAAGAGATTGGACAGCCTCCCATCTGTAACGGTTTTAAGGTATCCTGCTTGAGCAGGGGTTTGGACTAGAACAGGGGTCCGCAAAGTTGGCTCTGCAAAGCTTGGCTGGCTGGGGAATTCTGGG
>JAPKID020000904.1:0-16168 GCA_026931265.2 Tropidonophis doriae | reverse complement strand
ACACAATTCAATCCCCCCTGCCTCACACATGCGTGCATGATCTGTCCACTGCCCTGCCCCTCATGCATGCATGCACCACTCCACTCCATTTTGGGCCTAGCAGGCCTCACTGAAGCTTCAGAGGCAGAAAACAGTCCATGGGTAGCCCCGGTAGGCTAATTTTTCGTCCTCCCCACACTTTGGAGGCTTTTCTGAAGCCTGGGGTGGGTGAAAATGGCCTCCCCCGGCCCCATGGACGCTCTCTGGAAGCCAGAAATCACCTGGCCAGCATGCACATGTGCGCTGCAGCTAACCCAGGGCAACGGCTTGTGAGCTTTCAGAGATGGTTCCGCATGCCAGCTGTTTGCCAACACAGGGTTAGATATTGCATAATAGGAATATCAAAAAAAATGTAACTTCACAACAGTGAGAAGAAATCTATTGAGAAGAAAAACGTTTTCTTTTAATTCCTATATTTTACATGAATGTATTTTGATCAGAAAATTCAGAGTAATGATGAAGACAGCTAAAATTTCAGAGTCAGCAGATGTGATCAATGACAGTCAGTGGAGCTATATCTCACTGAGCCAACTGTTATATGACTAACCGGAGACATCATTTTCTTCTTTCAGAAAAGAATGTGAGTAGGTTTTTTTAACCGAAAATATAACAGCATTTTAGCATAGAGAAAAGCAACAGATATGAAGTTGTTTTTTTTTACTTTCATGATTACACACACAGAGTTTTAAGGCAACGCAAATAATTGTTTAGTGGTTTCTGTCTCTTTACAAGTTGTCATTATCCAAATGCCGCTTATTGACAGTAGTGTAATTACAGATTCAGATAAAGAGTATGAATATCAAACAAGTCTACCTTTGACAAAATGAAAATCTGTTTTGTATTGGCAAAGCTCATATGGAACAAAGCTACATCTCTCTGTGTTTCTGTTCCTTTATAGGCTTTTGTGCAGGTCTGACCTTTCCACAGTCCAAGCCGAATAACCATGAACAACAGTCATGGAATGTGACTATAGTAGACTAAAGTGGTCAATAGTACTAGGATAGAGCCTAGTCCCTGATCATGTTATCAATCATAATACTAGCAAAGATGTCTACAGATAGCAAAAAGATGGAGAACGTTCCTTTAATACTGGAACAGTACATTTCTGCTACACACTCTGTGAGATGAGAAAGAGATGGTTGTGATGTCAGGATCTCATGTCATTTTAAATTTGTTGTGGTTAAAAGATAATGCCATGCAAAACTATATTCATTACTAAGACTTTTAAACATATGCTGTGTTTATAGTTCTGGAATTTATTTATTTTACTGTTTGGTCAAACTTTAATTATTGTGCTGCAGGGTTTATTGTCTTTTTTGCCTTTTTTATGATTTTTAACGAGAGAGTTGAATGCTTTTAATGAATCTTAAATGAATTGTATAACAATTACATTTTGGGAAAAGTCTTCTTAACTATGCTTCTAAGAAACCTTCCTTAAAAAGAACAGACTTTTAAAAATGTGAACATATATTAAATTAATATTAAAACAACTAAATATTAAACTAAACTAGCACTCAATTTTCTGTCTCCACAAGTGTTTTAAAGGTAAAGGTAAATGTTCCCCTCACACATATGTGCTAGTTGTTACTGGCTCTAGGGGCGGTGCTCATCTCCATTTCAAAACTGAAGAGCCATCACTGTCCAAAGACATCTCCATGGTCGTGTGGCTGGCATGACTAAATGCCGAAGGTGCACGGAACGCTGTTACCTTCCCATCAAAGGTGGTTCCTATTTTTCTACTTGTATTTTAAAATGCTTTAGAAATGTTAGGTTGGCAGAAACTGGGACAAGTAACGGGAACTCACTCCATTACGCTGCGCTAGGGATTCAAACCGCTGAACTGCTGACCTTTCTGACTGACAAGCTCAGCATCTTTATTTCCCATTCTTTCACTTTTTGGGAAAGGCATGATAGTGTGGGATGGAGAGAGCAGGACAGCATACCTTATTGTTCCCCACTTTCAGTCCAGGGAGTCAGAATATAGTATATAAAAGCATTATTTAATACATTTAAGACATTCTAAGATGTTAGGATGAGTTAAGGTAGAAAGGTAAATAAATTGGTCTTTGGTTTATTAAAAAGATGTCTGGAAATTATTAACAAACCTAATAAAAACAGTAAGAGATAATCAGAAATTCTCTTGAGTAAATAAACAGTTTCTTTCTTTGATTATTATAAAGAAAATGACTCTTGGCTCAGGAAATCCAAAAAGTAATTTTGCTAAAAGCTTACTCATTTTATTACCCAAACAATAAAAATCTGTATTACAGATCTGTATGTTTTTATTACTCTAGTTAACTAATAAAATATAATACTGAAACAATAAAGTTCTTAAAATATTTTGCTTGCCTGAACTTTTGAATTATTTCTGTGTTTATATAGTTTCATCTCTATGTATCCAGATATTTTAGTCTATACATTTTCCTATCAAGTGTTCTCAGAAAAAAATAACCAAGGTATTTTATTATAGTCTTTTAAAAGATTTTACTAGGACAATTCTGATTATACTATTGTCATTAAAATAATTATTGTGCCATTTATGTTATGAATGTTTCATAAATGAATTTAATGTTATTAATGGTTGAGGCTAAGGAAAGTAAGAAATAGCAAATAATCTAAAATTAAAACTTTAGACATGAGTTTGCAATAATTCAATATTTATTTTATTTTGATCACTTTGGTTATGTCCTTTCTAGGCTTTTGTCATTTTCCTTACCTTTACTTGGATATTGTGTTCAGTTATGGGTACTGCATTCTAAAAGAATATTGGAGAAAAAAACGGAAGCAAGATAAGAAAACAGCGAGACAAATTCAAGAAAGGAGTAACCATGAAGAAACCATAAGAAAAGTTAAAGTAATTACTGAGAAAAGATATGATAGCAGTCTTGAGAATAGTGTTGTACTGTATGTAGTAAGAAATAAATTTCTTCTGTCTCATTGTGAGAGTGGGACTAGAATAAATGGGTTGACACTACAGGAAGATAGATATAGTTTAGGTATCAGGAGGAAAATCTTGAGCTCTCAGTCCATGGAATAGGTTGCTTCATTTAGTCAATCATTTCCCTTTACTAATGATCCACAAGTAGAAATCATTAATCCCAAAGGTTTTTGCAGTTCTTGTACTGCACAGGAGATAAGCCCAGTTGGTACCAGAAGTGGCTTGTACCACTACGAGAGGGTTATATACCACTACAAGTTATATTTGATAGATCACCTTTATTCACTCTGATGTTATTCACTCTTGATATTACATATCAAGATGTCAATTGTGTTAATTCCCTAACTATGTTGGGTCCACTGGAAAAGCACCAGGCAATAGAGAACTTCCCCCTATGATACATAATAACAACTGGATTCCAGATATATCTTTGAAATTGTGGATACTTCAATGTAAGCAACAAGCATAACATTTCAGAGTAATTAAACATGATATGCTTATACATCCATTTTGCAGATAACCAGTGTAGGCACCTTAGTTATGCTTGAATAAGATCTTGCTTTCAAAATAATATGCAAGGAACATAGCCTTTATTGATTACTTTCGTCTACTTTATAAATATTTTCAGATTTATTATTAAGTCCCCCAAATTATTAAAGACAACCCATGACTGCAAAACATTAGGGAAGCTTGATGCTTCGCATTTTTCTGCTTGAGCCACTTTTATCCATCTCCACAGTTTGCAGGAATGAAAGACATTTTTAGAGAACTCAGCAGGAATTATAGCAATTTGTTATTCCAGAAGAGGTAAAGAAAAAGACAGCAGCAAGCCAAGTGAGTAGGAAGGACTGCAACATCAGGCATATGGTGCAGTTTGTCACTGTGTAAACTCATCTGCAGTAGTTTATCAAAATATTCCTATGAAAGCATCTTCACAAATGGCGCTTTTGTTAGCAGACTTAGCAAAGAAGCTTACTATTTTAAAGAAAAAGAAGAATTAACTTTTTCCCCCTTTTTTTCCTTTTTCTTATCATAGGAATCTGGAAATTCACACTGAAACTTGAGGAAACTTGACAAACAGGGTATGATATGTTATGCTAATTTGGACCAAAGCTTCACTTAGTGTAGTATTCTATTCCTGCACTGGCCAACCAATGCACATAAAAACCCATGAGCAAGATATGTGCATCTTCTCTTGCTTAGCAACTGTTCATCAGAGGTGTACATATTGTGTCCAACAATGGCAATCAATGAATGATGTCATCAGTGGTGGCAAAGTTTTTTCTAATACATTTGGAAGCAGTTCAGTATAATGGCCATTCTTGCATATTAAAGTAGAAAATTTTATACTTTCATGATATCCAATGTAAAAAAATAAATTCTGAGAAAAAATATTGAGATAATTCTGTTGAGAGTTCTGCAATTTATTAATTTGGGCTGCAAGTAAGAGACAGAACAATAAGTACAAGCAAATTCCAAAGGTAACAACAGCAAGCTGAATTTTTTATCAACATGAAATCTCCTCTGAGGGCTATTTTACTTCTGAATTTCAGTGATCTCATTCAGAAAGTTGAAGGGACGTTCATAAGATGCTGACATAAATCACACCTGTATTACAATCTCCTTAATTTTGAGAGTAGATTTCAATTGGTGCTGCTTTTTCTTCTTCTCATCTTATAAATAGTTACTAGTATGATTAGGGAACAATATTTACTGTGGTTATAGAATAATGGCAAGACTTCTGAAAGAGAATGTACCTACTGATACACAGAAAGTGTATTACTACAGTTCTGGAAAGTGTCTTCATCTTTGTTTTCTCTTCTCCCTTATTTGAAAAAATCTTTACTAAATACTTATGATCATATTGGACTTATAATTTTTCATTTATATTTAAATTTGGGAATTTACATTACTGCATCTAATTATTTCAATATCATTACAATTTTTATTTGGCCTCAGCTACCACTTAGAATAAATTTCAGTTATATCATCTCCAGTCATTTCTATAGCCAGTCATTTCAAAGCATTCAAGATATCTAGAAATTACACTGAGATCATTCTTGTATGCATTGAAATTACTCTTCTAAAATGCATTTGTATGATTATTCTCTAATTATACCCATCATACTTATTTTTATTGATTTTTGTTAATGTATACTGTTTTTAAGATTTAGAACATAATAATAGAATATTTAGAACATGGTCATTTCCAATTATAATGCATCTAATGCTCACAGTAGTTAATATAATAAGAAAATAGTATATAATCTGAAAAAGTTGCTCAGACAATTTAAGAAATTTACTTATAAAAATTTACCAAAAGCAATGGATTATAAGAATATATAATTTATTTATATTGATTTCAATCTATAAGTAGAAGAAAAAACAGTTTAACCAAATAATAAATCATATCAATATATGTATGTATGAATGAAACTAAACATTACATTAAAAATTACAAATATATATCCTAAATTACTCTTATCCATTCTATGCTATTATGAGAACTTCATTTACCTCACCTGAATTCTTTATAGTTATGTATTAAATTAAAACTGATTAAAATCTAATTTTGTTTTCAACATACCAAAAATATGTTGAGACTATGGAAAAAGTGCAAAGAAGAGCAGCTAAAATGAATAAAGGCGTGTAGACTAAAACAAATGAAGAACAGTTGCAGGATTTGTGTTTGGCTAATCTAGAGAACAGAAGGACTAGGGGGGATGCGGTAGCAGTATTTCAGAGGCTACCATGAACAATAAGGGGTCAACTTATTTTCCAAAGCACCAGAGGGCAGAACAAGAAACAATAGATGGAAGCTAATCAAGGAGAGTAGCAACCTGGAATTAAGGAGAAATTTCCTAACATTGAGGACAAATAATCAGTGGATCAGCTCACGTGGAATAGCTTGCTGTCAGAAGTCATGGGTGGTTCATCACTAGAGGTTTTTAAGAAGAGACTGGACAGTCATTTGTCTGAAATGGTATAGGATCTCCAGCTTGATCAGGGAGTTGGACTAGAAGATATACAAGGACCCTACCAGATCTATTCTGATTGATACACCATTTTAAAATCTTGAATCGATAACTATTTTTATACAAAACCCCTTACATGTGTAATATTGAGTACAGCTTTTCCAGAGATGTTACATTTGTACTATATGTCCGTGATGGTGAACCTTTTTCTTATGGCATGCCAAAATTGTGCACACGTCCACTCAATCTCTCTGCCCACCTGCATATGCATGCATAACCCCCCTGCACATGCACACACAACCTCCCCCCAGGCTCTGGAGGCTTTCCTGAAGCCTGGGGAGGGTGAAAATGGCTCCCCCCCCCAAGGCCATCTGGAAGCCAAAAATGGATCATTTCCAAACTTCCAGTTGGCCCGTTGGGGCTGTTCTTCGCCCTCCCCACCTCGGGAGCCTTTCCTGAAGCCTGGGGAGGATGAAAAATTAGCTGGCCAGCACATGCATGCACACTGCAGCTGACAGCAGGTGTGCCACCAAATATGGCTCTATGTGCCATAGGTTCACCATCATGACTATATGTGAAGTTACAAGCACAACTACGATAAGAATTTTATAACAAACCCTAGAATATGTGACTTGAATAAAAACCAGCCATGCTAAAATTCTACCAACAAAAGCAGTGGTTTGTCTTAATGATGGTGGGTTTTAATTCTTTGTGAAGGTCAAGGAATGGGCCAATTATAGGCAATCTGTCCTTTTTTCATTTAAAGTACTGCATTTAGCAAATTTGAATGTCATACTTTTTTCTGTGACTAGGCTGTGTTGATGGGGAAGGGTGTCAGTCTTTTGGCAGTAAAAACTTGCTTAATGTTAGAGTTCATCTTTCTTTGAATTCCAGTGGGATTGAAATCCCATACATGTTCTAGTAAAATAATTTTTCATCTTTTCTTTTGTTGTGTTTTTCATGCTAATCAGACAAGATACACTAAAATTGTCAGTAGGCTTTGCTGTGTTTTCTTTTCTGAATCTTTTGAAAGAACTCAAAGGTGCTTTTTGTTTTTTTTTTAAGGCAAATGGACTATTTTTTGAAAAAGAAGATATTTTGCTTCTCATCATGGATGAGGCTTCTTGGATGAGAAGTAAAACATCTACCAATTCCAGTTTCTCAAAAAAAAATAGCCCCATTCACATCCAAGAAGCTTCATCCATGATGAGAAGCTAAATATCTTTTTCCTCAAAGAACAATCCAGTTGCCTTTTGAAAAAGAAAATAAAGCACATTTGAGACAATTATGATCTGGTTGACTGAGAATCTCCATAGACATTATGAAAGAACTAATTGCCATGAATTACAATGTATGCAAGTAGACCAAGGTAATAGAGCAGCTATACAAATCACAGACTGTTTAAACAACTATTAACAACAGTAACTCAGGCCACTGACTGTTTGAATTTCTTAAGTTTATTTATTTATTTATTTCGATTTATTAACCGCCCCCTCTCCCCGAGTTGTCTCTTGATTGTGTCAAGGTGAATTTCTTATTTTTCACTTAAGTGTTTGTTCATTTCAAATGCTGAGACATCCCCTATTTCTTTTACAGAATGTTATTATCTGTTTGTTTTAGCTACATATTATAGTATTAATATAACTGCAGTCAGCAGGAACAGTGAACATTTAAGAATTTATTGAAGTACCTGGAAGGAAAAAGTAACATAGAATTTCACATATTTTGCTCTTTTCCCCCCCATAAAGCGATTCAATGAAGTTTATAGCCTGGAACATCCTACTTAATACTGTTCATTTTTTCTTTTACTGCTGAACTCAAATGGCTGCCCAGACTTACAGATTTTGACTGAAACTAGATCCTAAAAGTACTTTTTCTAGAAATCCATGGGTAGAATAGAATTTTTCAACCACCTGTAGACATGTATATAATTAAATATATCTAGTTTACCAGAATATTTTTATTCAGTTTTAACACTTTTCTGATCATTATGCATTATATAATGCTCATATGTTGGTTGTTGATTTGGAAGTTTGACATTAACATTTAATTATATCTCTTTTATTACAGCAGAAATCCACTTTAGTTCAGACTATTTTAGTGTACTTTATAGCAAAAATGCAATAAATTATTTAGTTGTTAAAATGTGTCCCTTTTTATGTGTACAATTTTTTCTACACATTTTTTTTAAAAAAACCACAAGTATACCCTGGCATTCCTCTCTTAATTTCGTTCTGCTTTCATAATTTGTAGCACTATGATTTTCAAAAGCCATGAAGCATTTTCCATTCACAGGGTGCTTTGATTCCAGTTTATTCTCAATGCAATAATCTGAACAAATACATGGGTTGGGTATAGCAGACCTTAGCTCTTTAAATACAGGTCAGGATCTCAGCATAGAATCAACATCCATTGATTGCTTTATCTACTTTATTTTTATGTATATATTTCTTTCTGTATATTCCTTACAAAGATCTATAGCCAACAGCTGACCCCAGCTACTAAAACATTATGTTGATAAATTGGTAGACTAAGTAAAACTACTTTTTCAAATTCTGTTATATAGCTAAAACTAAGCTGATTGATTTTTCTTCCTAGTATTTTTCATATTGCTTAGGCCAAAGTGTTGAAGAGGGATTTATTTCCTGTAAGCTTCTGCCATTTTCTGAGTTGGCAGAGGGACTGAGGGATATAAGGGGTGATGTGAGTGCTTCTGATGACAAATTGCCTGCAGGTTATGCCAAAGGTATGTGTCCAGCCAACTGGATAATGAGGGTGATAAGATGTAGGCAGGCAAGAGAGGACAGGTGGGGAGGGAAAGACAGATGCCACTTTGGATAAGAAACAGAGAGGATGAATGAAGAATGTCTACAGACAGGTAAAAGCTAAATATTCAGAAGATATGAATGAAAAACACAGGATGTCATCCTATTGGCATAGATCAAAGAAGATAAAGTAACTAATGGTAAATAAAACTGGGTCTCTGGAAAACAGAATCTTGTCTGAATGGTGACACTTTTAACAGGAGCATGCAGAAGATAGTCAAAATTCAGTCCAAAATTCAGAGAACCAAATCAGATTTATCAGTCAACAGGTTAGGGATACAGTTATTTATACCAACAGAGTTCACAGGAATAACACACTCGAACAGGAAATCAGAAGACTGTTTCTAATGGAGAAACTTTGATCAGGACAATTTATTAAATCAGGCTGTAGCCAGTTATCTTTAATTAGGACTAGACAACCCATCACTCATTGGATCATTTTCCCCCCACATATAATATAGTATTGTTCTGTTTTCCTTCATTTCATAACTGAGGAGAGCTCCAGTGAAGCTTCTTTCCCCTCTTCCTCGCCTGATTTCAAAACTGCCTGCCACATTGCTGGTGGAAGTAGGAACCAAGGGAATAGTGGACAATGAGGAAAACTGTGCCCCTAATTCCCTTTCTCATTTTTCCAACAGCCGTCTCCCTCCAGGGAGAAAGAAAATTCACCCATTGAGCAACAGCACCAGAGAGCCTACCTTGCCAGCAGGCATCCAAGTCACTCTCTTGTTATTCTCATGCCATTCTTTGTTGTTAAGAGATTTCAGATTTTGGGCTCAATTCCAAGTCAATAGATGCTTGCCTGACAAGCCTTGCTATCAGTCAATTGGGTGCAGAGGATGAGGAGACATGTGTACATCTGTCTAGCTACTATATGCAAGGTTAGATCTGGATGCTAGAAATGGAGATTAGCATAAAAGTGGCAATCCTTTTTAGAACTACCTCACTTAATCCATCGTTCCCTGCAATATCTTCAGTTGTGAATTCTGTAGAGTATGCATCAAAAACTTGATTTGAAAACCATTTTTTAAAAAGTCTCAAACTAATATGAGAAAAAAGCAGGGGTGAAATCCAGCAGGTTCTGGAGAACCGATAGCAGAAATTTTGAGTAGTTTGGCAAACCGGCAAATGCCACCTCTGGCTGGCCTCAGAGTGGGGTGGGAATGGAGATTTTGCAATATCCTTGCTCTGGAGTTGGGTGAGAGTGGAGATTTTGCAGTATCTTTCCCCTGCCATGCCCACCAAGCCACACCAAACCCACCAAGCCATGCCCACAGAATTGGTAGTAAAAAAAATTAAATTTCACCACTGGAAAAAAGCCTTGATAGGAATGTTTTTCAAACTGCTTACATATGAGAAGGGATTTTAAAATAACAGTCTTGGCAACATAAGTAGAGAATTAGTAGCTCCCAAACTTATAAATCTGTGCAAAAGAAAGAATATCAGTTTATATTTTCATATATAAATTGTCCTATCAAACTGTTGGCAATAAATACAATAGCTTTATCTCTTTAGTTTCTTCTCTATTAACTAATGATTACTAGGGGTTTACTACCTGAAAGTAGGGCCTGTGAATCTTCTTGTACCAACATATTGGTCCTTTTGCAGACAGTCATTATGGTTTTGGTCAAGCAAGGTGAAACAACCTCCTTTTATAATACATATAATTGAAATTGTCAAATAGTTTGTGGTACTAGTTATACCAGTGCCACATAAAGCATTCCATGATAACAATAAGGCCAGTACCATCACATTTTGGTATATTTTGGTCAACAGATCCCAAGTACAACCAATCTCTAATTTACTCCAAGCATGCTTACACTATTTTATGCAAGTAATGATCTTGAAACTAGATGCAAATATAGTGTTGCTGCAATTCAGACATAATATAGTATACTGGCATATATTAAAGTCATATTAGATGGACTTTAATACTTCATTTTACTATACACAAATAGGTTTTCCATAGATATTAAAATGAAAATCTATAAAGGAGTAAAAAAATATTATGTCTATATTCACTCTCCATATTTAATGCATTTCACTACCTATATTTTTGAAAATTAGTAATTAATGATATTTATTCCAGGCAGGATTAAGTTTAGATTTGAAAGGTGCCAACAAGAACAAACAAATGAACAAACAAACAAACTTCAATTTATATAGCAACCTATTAAATGCATGACTTTGCACAACTCAGTTTGGTCTACACTAAGTGCCAAAGCACTCAACAAGGCCGTGACCTGGAAGAGGAGCTGCGTGAGGAGGGCATGAGCACACCAGAAAATGAACTTCTGGTTTCCAGTGCACACATGCACACTGTCCAGCATGCCTTCCGGTTACTGGCAAGCATGCACACACGACAATCAGCTGACCAGCATGCATGTTCATGCCAGAAAACAGAAGATCAGCTCTTCCAGTTTCCAGCTGATTGTCATGCCTGCATGCAAAAATCCAGAAGAGGAACAAGCAACAGCATACATGCAAGGCGACACGGCTTCACATGCCACTTTGGGCACACATGCCATAGGTTTGCCATCAAGGGTCTAGTGCTCAACGTACCCAACCTTCAATATAACTACTGTACAGTCTTTATCCTACACTGGGTCTCCAAGCTCAGTGACAGAATAATGTCTTCAAGCCCTTGAGAAAAAAAAACCCAGTAATTTCAACACCAAGCTAATCCCTGGGATCCAGTATATGCTGTCTTCCAGAATTAATGGAACAGATAAACATAATTGTGAAAAAGTAGTCCCTTGAATAATTCTGTTCTAAGCCATGAAGAGCTTTATAGGTCATTACCAACACTTTCAATTAAATCTTGAACCTTACTGGTTACAAATGCACCTTGCAGAGGAGTAGTCTAATGCATGCAAATCAAGGACTGCACATCATTGACTGTTCCACTATATTCTGCACCATATGCAGTGACTGAATGCTCTTTAAGGGCAGTTCCATATAAAGTGCATTGCAGCATTCCATAGGGAAGTGAGTGATTATGAGCAGAACCTTTTGTTCTAGGACCAGACAAAACTAGACCACAACACAGAGTTGTATAAAGGCCCTCTTAGCCAGGCTGCTAGGTAATTCTGGGATTCCCAGTTTCTACTCAGGTTCCATTAGGGCTAGTGAATCCTATATAAAATAAGGGATGGAAAATACCCAGAATAAGAGGCCCTAATCTCAGTCTTGTTAAATTGAGTTGAAGCCTGCTATTTCCTACCCAACCCCTCCCCCTGCCACATACACTAAGAGCTCCACAGCATTACTTGCACTACCAAGGCTGAAGTTGTATATCTGGATAAAATCAACATGAGCTCATCCCATAGCTTCTGAAACAGGATTGAAGAAAGAGCAAATCTCACAGAGAATCCCCAAAAGCAAGATGCTATTTTATCCTGAGCGGCTCAAGATTGACACAGTCTTCCATCTTTCCCAAGATTGGTAAAATGGGGACCCAGATTATTGGGGGCAATATGCTGACTCTGTAAACAACTTAGAGAGTGGTATAAATCACTATGAAGTGGTATATAACTGAGTGCTATTGCTATTAAAATCTAGTACACAGTATCTATAATGCATATGTATGAAGGGAGGAGAGAGTGGTATGTACATTTCACCATTAAATAGAATTTCTTTTTTTTACACTTACTAACAAAATCTTGCCTTAATATATTTATATCATTTATATAATCAGTATTTTAAAAAAACAGATTTCTTTTTTGGTCTTTAAGTATTTTATTTTGCATATATAATCCATGAAATGGTAATTTTGAATCTTTATGTTGCCAGACACTGGTTATTATGTGTTATTGTTGTTTCTAGACCTGGATTTGATGAAGATAATGTCCTATTTAGTTGCAATATACATTGTTTTCTGTTTTCGGGGTGGTGGTGGATCCTATGTACTGCCTCCTCCTTTGCCAGTGTTAATTAAAACATCTGGTCAATCTCTGGAGTCAATTTCCAGATTTCTGAGCTGAAGAAGAGATGACAATGACACCAGAATGCATTTCACAGTCTTGGGACCAGCTAAAATTGTCTAGCACTTGAGGTAACCACTGTAGAGGATCAGGTAATCCCAGGTATAATAATTTTTACATTTGTAGCATCTGTCTAACTTTTGTGAAGGTTCTGATTTTAAAATGTATGGTTTAGAGTGTGTTTAGAATTTTCCCTCTTTCAATCAAATGAGCATGCTTTCATTTTAATTTTATTTAACTATGCTAGCTGTTAGTCATAATGATTCATATTATATGCATCTGAAAGAGGACACATATTACCAAGGTGTTGTGAAGCCGTGTAGGCTAGGGTTAGGAGTAGGGTACTATGCAACAGATTTCTCTACCAAATATTCATATGGAATTCTTTGTACCTTTACTTTGCATCCTGGTCAATTTTTATATAACAAAGGATCATTTTCATGTATACATTTGTGACAATCACAAACTACAAATCATCCACAATTTAAAAACTGCATAAGAAATAGAAACTTTAATGTATATAGTACATTTAAAATTTAAACAAACCTTTATGAAAAAATATAATTTTCACCAATTCAAACCCTATTAATGTGCAATGTAGAACTTTCTTTACCATGAATTCTGAAACCTTAGTACTGATGTGATTAGAAAAGATTTGACATAAGCATATATAATTAATCAAATGTAAAGTTGGCAGGACAATAATTTTTTAAAAAAAATAAGATAAAAGATAAATAGCTTGAAATTACATATTATAGAACTTTTTTCATTGTAAAAAAATTAGTATAGCATCAGCTCATAGTAGCCACTTTAATTTTTCTTCTGGTCTTTTTTTTCAGAAAAAAATCAACCACTCCTTTCTGAATTTAGAATCAACCATTAATAATAATAAAACTCTACTTACTTAATTGAATTAATTCATTGAATTAATTGTTTAAATCATTTTTACATGATCTTCATATTTAAATGAATTAAAATAAACCATATTCTGAACAAATTTCAGAGCCATCCCAAGATACATAGGATATGTCTAATTCTTTCTTCTTATATTAGGAATTAATGTATGGCCCTAAAAATTAAATCTGACCTATATTCCAGTCTCCCATTTTTATCAGACTCCTAAACTAGTTCTTCTCAAAACCTAAAGGAGAATGTGAAGCCTAACCCATCTTGGCTCCCTACCATGTTCACAAATCAGGTGCTGGCCTAAATAAATGTGTAATATTAAAATATCATTATAACCTGCTAAGAAGATTTTGTCTTCCTTCAACTGTCAAGAGTTTGCTTGACAGAGCACTGGGATTAGTGGAGCTTCTGATTTAGAAACTCTAGAAGCAAGTGATACAATTGTTCTATAAGACCGCTCCCACTGGTAAAAATAGAAATGAAGATACTTCACCTTTTGCTTTCTGCTGGATTCATTCATACCCTACCTTGCATGATTTTAAAAAATGGATTTGGGAACTGTATGGATAATAGGAAAGTAAATGGCAACTAATCATAGTATTTTCATATACATGCAAGTCAATATATCTCATAGTAACAGTTTCTGGAGCACAAAAACAAGTACTATTCCATCATATATTCCTTAAGAATTGCTCAGGTGCATCTCTTCATACATAAAGTCACTAACACATTGTATTTCATTGGGTTCAGAATCTGATTCTAGTTATAGCTTCTATGAAATGAACTCATGCCCCTTTTATAGGCTTGAAAAATGCCAGCCTTATTATGGATTACAAGATTAGAAATATTTTAAAACAGGAATAAAACATGATTCTTATGATAGCCATTGACTGGTTTGCAATAGAAACAAATATAAAGCCATCTTAATCACTTATGTTCTCTTTTATTATACATGCTTGACTCATTACATAGCAATGCTATATTCCTCCTTAAAAGGCAGGTAAGAATATCAACCTTGCTGACAAGCAAAAACAAGCATTTAATAGCGTGTGCCATACAATATGAACTAATCAAACAGGTGGTAAGGCAGTAGGGGATGACACAGGTTATGTCAAAAATAAACACAGGGTCAGTCAAAATGGACTCAAATGTCTATAGACCAGTGCACAGAGTATGAGGAATAAACAGGGTGAAATAGAAATTCAAGTAAATGAGGCAGATATTATATTGTTGCCATAATGGAAACTTGGTGGGATGAAACCTACAAATAGAATGTATAGCTAGAGGGATTTAAATTATTTTAAAGAAATAAACCAAATAAAAGAGGAGGTGGAGTTGCACTATATATAAAAAATAACTACATCTCTACAGCAATTATGAAAACTGCCTGGAATGCATTTGGATTAATGTAAAGGGGGAAGAAATGATATTGTCATAGGTGTATACTATAGGCCATGCAACCAAACAGAGGAAATAGATGAACCTTTTGCTAGTCAGTTAACTAAGGTATGTAGGAAGCACACCACAATAATAATGGGGGATTTTAAGTACCCTGAAATGAACAGAAAGACAAACTCTGCACCAAGTGGAAGATCAAACAGGTTCCTAACAAACCTGGCAAATCTAGCAGATATTTTAAGAGAGCTAATTTCAATAAACCTGAGAGAGAGCTTCAGAAGGATTCCATGTATGAGAATCCTCAAGAGAAAAACAACTCAAGAAACTTAGGAAATTTTGAAAAGTGAGATTATAAAAGCCCAGTCTAAAACAATACCAACGAAGAAGAAAAATAACAGCTCACAAAAGAAACCAGCATGGCTGCATAAAGAACTCTCTGATAAATTGAATTACAGAAAGAACAAGTATAAAAAGTGGAAAGAGGGGCACAAAGTTAAGGCAGAATATCAGCAAATAGCCCAAGCACTTCAAAGATGAAGTGAGGAAAGCTAAGGCTCACAAAGAAACAAAGGCTTGTGACAAAAGTAAAAAAATAACAAAAAAAAGCTTTTTCCAATACATTAAAAACAAGGAAAACATCAAAGAAACAATTGGTCCATTTCTGAAAGAAAGTGGCAAGAAGGTGACAAGCAACAGTGACAATGCAGAACTACTCATTTTTTGCATCTGTCTCTACACAAAGGGAAAAAACAGTCCAACCTATCAAAAACAGCACCATAAAAAACAGATTAGAAGTTAAAACAGGGAAGAAGATGGTGAGCATCTGTCTACCCTAGATGAGTTCAAATCAACAAGACCAGATGGATTACACCCCAACATTCTGAAGAAACTGGCAGAGGTGATCTTAGAACCACTAAACTATATCTTTTAAAGATCCTGGAGCACTGGGTAACTGCCTGAGGACTGGAAAAGAGCTGATGTAATTCCTTTATTCAAAAAAGGAGGAAAAATAGATCCAGGAAACTACAGACCATTAGCCTGATTTCAATACCAGGGAAGATTCTAGAAAAGATAATCAAGCAATGAATCAGTGAACCCCTAGAA
>JAPKID020000903.1:0-16172 GCA_026931265.2 Tropidonophis doriae | reverse complement strand
TATATGTGTGTTAGGTTTTTGAGCTGATCAATAAATAAATCAGGGAGACTAGTATAGATCTATTTTGAGCTTTTTAGCACTCATCAGCTAGCCATACCCTTACTGGGATTTGAACCGGGGCTGTATTACATGTTAGGCAGAAATCTTAGTCATTATGCCACCAGGTTCTCTTCCTGATCAGCTGAGACAGCATGCATGCAGATCTTGGCTTATTCGGGAGTTTTCCCATGTAAGATTGAGAGTATCTTGGCGACGTTTCGATGAGATCCCACTCACCATCTTCAGGCTGGTGCCTTCGGCTTCATGCTTGTGCGAGCAAAGCGTGATCTGAGCTGCCGTCTCAGTTGGGTAATTGGCTGTGTTGTAACATCCTGAGCTTTAGTATGTGTCACAGCACAACCAACTACCCAGGATGTTGCAGCACAGGACTCAGAATGTCACTACACTAGAGCTCAGGATGTCATCACACAGCCCATTACCCAAGTCGTTACAACACAAAAGACTAATGGGCAAACAGCACCTCAACCACACAGGATGTTACGAAACAGTGGACTAATCTGCAAACATCAACTCCATCAACTAATCAAGATGTAACAACACAGCAAACCAACCTGCTTACAGCAACAAAGCCAGCACTCCCCACCTCCCCACCAATATTTAGAGAGAGATGGCAGCTCAGATCATTCTTTTCTCACACAAGCACGAAGCCGAAGGCACCAGCCTGAAGATGGCGAGTGGGACCTCATCGAAACATCACCAAGATACTCTCATGCTTACATGGGAAAAGACCTGATTACGCCAAGACCTGCATACCTGTACCTGTGAAAATCTATGAAAAATACACACACACACACACACACACACACACACACACACAATTTGTCCTAAAAACAAATCAAGCACTGGGTTGTTTAACCATTTACAAAAATCTGCTGTACTGATTGATCGATTGGACCATGTCCAAATTTCTGGACCAGAAATTTTATATTCTTTCCTAGATGTATTTCTCAAAGAGCAGGTTTAAACATAATGCTCTTGAATGGAAAGGGCTGTATCTAAGGCAATGGTATGTACTAAAGCAGAGTTTCTCAACTATGGTATCTTTAAGACAGATGGACTCAACTCCTTGAATCCCCCAGGCTGAATATTCCTATATTAGAGGACAATATTATTATTTTTTTAAAACCCAGCATGGTCTGGGGACTCAGCATGAATTATCCTGCAGGAGTAATCCTTCATCATTGTTGTGATGAGTATGTATTTCATACTGGTGACTACACAACGCATATTCTTCAATTGTCCTGGCTTCATGATGATTTAGGAATGCCAATAAATTCAATGCAATTCTCATTTTCAACACTAAGGAGGATTATGACCAATATTACCCAAATTGATCTTGGTTCTGATTTTCTGCTCATAATATATCTTATTCCAAGATACCTGCCTCCAGATCTGATCTTTATGGAACAAATCCTGCATAATATTTGATAGATATTATACACATTGAAAGGACTTACAGTATTCATTTATATAGCTTTCCTTTTATTAGCACATTCCAGAACAAGATTCTATAGTAGAATATATCCTATTGGCAGAAGAGAAGGAGGAAGAGGATAAGAAGTTGCTCCGTTACATTTTATTTTATAGTTTTTCCTCTGCTATGTTCATTAATTATAGCCTTCCCTTATAGCTAATTATTAAAAGATTTATTACAGCCACTTTTTTGCATGTTTTGAAAATTATTACAAGAGATCAATATGTCTAGAAGTGAGTGTCTGAGAATTGATAAAATGAATTCTCTCTGTATAAATGTCAGCACAGAATAATTCAGTCATATCACACTGATGTGTGTGTAATAAAGCTGATCTGTCGTCTGTTGCACAACCAAATGATAAAAGACTGCAATGCATTCATAAGAGATTTCTGAAATGGGCCCTCCAAATGATAAGTGACAAGAGAGGATCAGTAAGTTATTTTGGATGCTAGGAAGCCTAGTTTGAAGGAAGAAAGGGGATTGAGAAAAATTACCAACAATTTTCATTTCTTTTTAGATCAGAATATTATCATTAAAGAAAGATTAGAGGGAAACATGCAAATTAATCTACACGGCTGCTTCTTTATATTTTTATTTTTTATCTACATGGCTACTTCTAGTATAAAATTGAATATGTTCAGTAATTTACTTGTATCTCTACTTTCACACCTACTGTATAATGAGTGTAAGATGATGCAGCTTGTCCTCTATGAGAGTAAGGAATTATTTCAGAAAACCACTACAGAATTCTTTTTTGCTTGTTCCCAACACATATGCGGTAGACTGGTAATTTCCAATTTTCAGGATACATGATAAACTGGAAATGTGAAAGAATGTATTGATTCCATTTAACTATGTTAAGAAAAAAAATTATTTTGCAAGAGGAGGATCTATTACTGTTGAATCAATCATGTATTTTCTGAATAAAGAATTGGTGAGAGAGCCCTGACTGACCAGTCAAAATCATTTTTGTTTACATAGATAAAGCTTAATTGGCTAAATAGTAATAGAAATTAAGTTATATTTGCATAGTCAGTAAGTTCAGCTTAGTTTTCAGTCTCCTTTCAATATTAGGGCCTGATAAACACAATATCTTTTTTACTAGTGGTAAAATACAGGTCTGTGCAAGTTTGAAGGAGCATTTTGATCAATAAAGCTACAACTGAAGCTCTTTTCAAAGTCAAGCACTGAATACAGGCAGTGTTCCAGAAACAAGAATTAGAAAAGGCTTTTTAAATTCAGATCAAAGTAATCAACTGATCTTTCAATCTGAAATAACAAAAAAGAGAGATTCACTTTTCTGAGCAGACCTACATTGGCATGGGACTGGTTATCTGAGGGACTGCCTCTCCTTGATTACATTTGCCCATTCCACCATATCCATCCAAGGGGGCATGTTACATGTCCCGTCAGCTAGGGAGCTGCATCTAATGGAATCTAGATGGCAGAACAGCACTTCTTACTAGCACTGATGATGCTACTTAGGGTAATGAAACGTCTGTAAGAAAACAACCAAGCTCAGAGAGCACCAAGGAACCTTCACTTCAGCCCTGAACTACAAATATTCTCCTTCATTGATTATTGTTGTTGTTTTTCAAGCTCTGTTGTACACCGTCCAGAGTTATAATTCACTTTTTTTAGCAGCATTGTAACCTTGAGTGGCCATTAAACGAAGTTTATTAGTTGTAGATGAGAACTACCTGTACAGATTAAGTATATCACTTCCAAGTATGAGAACCCACAGGTACAATTGTGAGAAATGTTTATAACCAAGTTAATTTCACATGCTAAAAATGCAACAAGCAAATTATCCCAAAATATTTCTTGTCATATGTATTCCACAGGAAGCTTCCTTCCGGATATATTTTGACTGAATAACTTCTCTTAGTATCCATTCTACCCATTCTTTTAAATCAGTCTCCCTCCAATCAGCTTGAAGTCAAGGTCTAATTTCCAGGCGTTATATACATCATTGTCATAATACAATTACAGAGTCAGAGAAAGGCAGTTACTTAATTTGTGTGTTTAACATCTCTCCTTGCCTTCAGGTTTGTAAATCTAGATGCAACTGGCATGTAAAAGGAGCACAAAGGAAATCCTTGGCTTTGTGGCTGAAAGTCACTCCTTTCATTCCTATTTCCCATGCCCCCCCTTCCTTTTTTTAATGAAAACTCACCAGGCACCATCCCTGTCAGCGTTGGAGCAGAGTAGCTGCCCTGTCCAGCAGGGGGGACGTGTGGAGGGTATCCAGGGAGGGTTGTGCTTGCCAAATCACGACCTGAAAAATCAAACCAACAAATTGCCGCGTGAGCATTCACAAGATCTAGACATATTTTTACATTTCCCTTAACACCCAAAACGCAGGCCGTGCATTTGTCAAAACTCAACTGCAAATACCAAAGTGGGATACCCCCTCCCCTCCACCAAAACTTAGCTTTGACAGACATAAGGAAGATTTTCCTTTATTTATAAGCACCACAAGTAAGAGACCGGCAACAACTGCACACAGCATTACAAACAAATTAGAAGCAAGGCAATTTTGAACACAACTTGTTCCCCGCTCCCCTTCTTTTTAAATATATAATTCAGCAACACAAAAGGGGAAGCGAGTGATTTAAAAAATAAAACAAGCCACGGTCCACTCTTTTCAATTCAAGTGAAGTGTGGTTAAACAATAGAAGAACTGACGGGTGAATTGAATATGGCCTGTACATAACAGGACGATTATCCCAATAGCTTCAACAAGACTAATGAATAGATGATAGATGTACCCTGTTTAAGAAACATTATCACTGCTCTGTTTAATATTGTTGGGTACCATATATTATGATGTATTGCTTCAGCTTCCCTACATACAGATAGATACTCTCAATTTGGGCAATGCCAGAATATCTGGAGGGGACCAGGTTGCAGAAATCTGCTCTGAGTTGATGCATTTACTTTTCTGACAGGGCTATTCGCCCCTCTCTTTAATATGTTCAACATGACTTGGTGAGAATGCTACACCTTTTGGCTATTTCCACTCAAACTGTCAGTAACAAAAATGTGACAAGCTCATTGTGAATCAGATCCTTACATGAACCATCAGATAATAACAACAAAACTAATTTTGGGTCAGAACAGGGAGGCAAAGTCTGTTTTATAATTTCAGGTAGATATTTTATATTCCAGCTGCTTACACCAGTGAAATTTTTCTTGATAGTTTCTCTAGGATCCCCGTTTGAATAAGTGATTAATACAAGACATTCTCAGTATAATGAGCTACTAACATTGCAAGAATTCCAGTGTGATTTCTCTGAATGGTGGAAAATAGGATTTCAAAACAGATAAGATTTATCAAATAATATCAATACAATAATACAGAAAAGAAATGAATACCTGTGTCTATGACAGTTACAAAATATCTGATCATATTTATTGTTTGTGCTCCAGTAATTTGATGATTTGCTTGATGAGTGGTATATATGCATTATTGGATACTATTTTTTGATTAATGTAAACCACCTAGCTATTGGGATCTGGGGAGTGCATGAATACATTATTATAAGCTGAAATCAATCCACTGTAGGTGAAGGGCACTTTATTGAAGGTGATGTACCATTATCTACCACACTAGTCCAGTGAGTATTAGTAAATAGATGTTGTTTTACTTACTGGTCTAGGGCTGATAGAGAGTGATTGGCCCAAGTCACCCAGCTGTCTTCCATGTCTTTGAAAAGACTAGAATCTGTTTCTCCTTGTTCCTAATCCCTCCCCTTACCTACCACATAACAATGGCTCTGACATAGCAAATAGATCAACATTCATTTTCTTTTTAAAAAAAAATATTTTTTTGGAATTTTGAAAAAAATAAAATAAAAACTAAAGCAAGAAAGAAAAAGAAAAAAGTGAAGGGAAAGAAAAAATGCAAGAAAAGAAAAAAGATGAAGAATACAAAAGAAAGATAAAAGACATATAGAATGCTTCTGAAATTGTTCACATCAGTTGTAAATATAATTATATTTCAAACTTTCTCTAAAACTATTATATCATAATGTTCTTCTTTCTATAATCTATCCTGCCTAAATCATCAAAGCCATGAATCATGAGTTCTTTTTCCCCCCACGCCAAGAGTTCGTAAGAAATTTCTAGTCACCAATTAATGTAGATAGTATCTTTTCTCAGCAAAGAAGTGAGGGTAATTTATCCATCTCAGAATAAATACTCATTTTTAATACAGCACACATAGACTGGAGAAAAAGATACTGCATACCCGACTGAATTACACCCAATTTACAGACTCATATCTAAATAACCCCCTGTTGTGGTTTTCCTCTATCTGTTCGTGATTGCCTGAATTCTGTGCTTCAGTGTCCCCTTATTCTATCATTCCACCTGTGGAGGAATGTAGATGTGGGTGTGGGAAGAGCAATGAATTGTTAAGAGAGGGAAAAAAGCAACTCGGTCCTGGGAAAGTAGGAAGTACAACAAAAAAAACTCAACTCAACCTTCATTTATTTTAAAAAAATAATGGTAGTCCTCAATTTAGGATTGCTCACTCAGTGACCATTCAGAGTTACAATGAAACTAGGGTTAATTATGACCCAGATTCAAAATTCTAATGGTTGTCCCTCTCCCATGGTCATGTGACTAAATTTCAAATGCTTGACAACTGGACCATGTTTATGACCACTTGCAGTTCCATGGTAATGTGTTTAGTGACCATTTGGCCAAAACCTGGTGTTTCCAGTTTTTTGGTAAAACTGAGCTTATAATGAACCACTGGTACACTTAATGACCAGTGGCAGCCACTGTATGATTGTTGCAAAAAAGATTGTAAAATTATGTTGGTCACATGACTGGCCCGTTTTTCTGATACCTCTCTAGGAAATCTTGACATGCTTTCAAGATTCTGTTAATTTCATTAAAAAAAAAAACTTTGGATTCCCTGAAGTGCCCCTTTCTTTACTCTGAAACTATTTTTTGTTCTTCTTTCTTTCCTTCTTAGTGGTTCCCAGACATTTATCTTCTAAGGTAAAGGTAAAGGTAAAGGTTCCTCTCACACATATGTGATAGTCATTCCCAACTCTAGGGGGAGATGCTCATCTCCATTTCAAAGCCAGAGAGCCAGCACTGTCCAAAGACGTCTCCATGGTGATGTGGCCAGTATGACTAGATGCCAAAGGCACATGGAATGCTGTCACCTTCCCACCAAAGGTGGTCCCTATTTTTCTACTTGCATTTTTACATGCTTTTGAACTGCTAGGTTGGCAGAAGATGGAACAAGTAATGGGAGTTCACTCTGTTATGCGGCGCTAGGGATTCGAACCGCTGAACTGCTGACCTTTCTGATCAACAAGCTCAGCGTCTTAGCCTCTGAGCCACAGTGTCTCTTTATTTATTTTCTACTCTTACTCATATTGTAACATTTTCTTCTTTTTTGTCTTTCAATTTGGAAGGAGGAGAATGAGAGGAGGGCTTTTTCTTGCATGTGAATGAGTATGAGAAAGAGTGGCTTGTATGTATATTTTCTAAATGAGATACCTTATTTACAAGCAATTATATATAATCCAAAGTTACCAATTAAAAGTGAACCAAAATTTCAATTGAAGTCTTGTTAAAGATTTAAATGCAGTTCCAGTGAAGAATTTGAACATTATGAGATAGTTAAGGGTAAAACAACCATCAACTCATATGAAACAGAATTAATGTGAAGCCCAAGTTACAAATTTGGTTCACAACTTATTGAATTCTCTCACTTCCTCCAGGCAGAGTATTGCATGCATAAATATATGATGTACACATTTATTTGGATCATATTTGGATCATAAAGGATTACTAAATTGGGAAGATCTCTGCTCTTAATTTCTGTTGCTATAGCTATACAATGGGATTGCTGTGGATTTGGTTGAGATTCAGTTAAACCTGCCATCTTAGGCCCTATGTTTGGGAAAGCGTGGACTGTGTGGACCAGTGGTGGGATTTAAGTTTTTTTACTACTGGTTCTGTGAACGTGGCTTGGTGGACATGGCATGACTTGGTGGCCGTGGCTTGGTGGGTGTGGCAGAGGAAAGATACTGTAAAATCTTCCTTCCCTCCCCACTCCAGGGGAAGGATACTGCAAAATCCCCATTTCCTCCCGATCAGCTGGGATTCGGGAGGCAGAGAATAGATGGGGGCGGGGCCAGTCAGAGGTGTTATTTACCGGTTCTCCGAACTACTCAGAATTTCCGCTACCAGTTCTTCAGAACTGGTCAAAACTGCTGAATATCACCTCTGGTCTGGACCCTGATAGCTAGCAACCTTGTGACAGATGCTAGGAAGAAGTGTTGAGATAAAGATATGCATCCTTTCTGTGTCCATAATTATGCAATAGAGTTGCAGAATATGTTTTTATTAAAAAAAATTGACCCTTGAGAGACAATTTCTTGGTTTTCTAGAAATAAAAAGGCTTAAGAAATTATTGTGAGTTATATAGCGTCTGACTGAAGAAAAAAGTCAAGCCTTAAAATCCTGAATAGAAAGGGCTAAAGACCTTTTCTAAACTATTAGTACAAGGTATATAGCAAGACCTGGACATTATCAGGAAGAAAAAAAAGCTGTGGAAGCAAAGAGGTTTTATGTGAAATAGAGTTCTAATGAACCGGTAAACTGATATTTGCTTTGCAATGTTTATGCCACTGCATTCACTAACACGAGGACTTCCAATGTATTATAACAATAATGACAATAAATTATTCCATACAGGCATACCTATAGCTTCAGAGGCAATCAGCAAGAGGAGGCTTTAAATCAGCCAGCCAATCAACAATGACCTTCTTTCCTGGCATGTGGTGTTAGTAAGTACCTGCCATATTGCTGATGGCTTGACTGAATGTCTTGTTTTGAAGGTCTAAGTAGGTGAAACTCATCCCATAGGGTTTTCCCTTTTTTGTAAAACAAAAACATGGTATTAAATATTAGTCAAAGGATAATTATAACAGATGTGTTCTCTTCTCCTCCCCCAGTACTGGCTATTGGGAAAAGCAAAAAATCATATTTTGAAATAATTTGGAAATTGTGCACTAACTGCAAAATGATCCAAGATTTTTGTTTTATGAAATCTGAAAAAATGTGGCACCACGTGTATTTGAAAGTAGACAATGTAAAGAGAAAGGGACGTAATACATTTAATAGCTGTGTACAAAAGGAAATTGCAACAGGCATAGCTTGTCATGTGTACAAATATAGACTGTCATGCAACACAACAAATTAATTGCCTTTTACATTCTAATTAACAGCCTGAATATCCAGATGCTCAATAGTGGTATGTCCATCTCTTTTATCATACTAGATGGCACCATATTTGAATGGTGAGAGTTATGAAATAATTTTAGCACTACTCAAATGATTGTCAAAGAATCAGAATGATTTTTGTAAATGTTGCAAGACTTTTTTTCAGGCAACTTCATTGGTGGAAATGTGGGTTAATTTTAATTATGACTTGTAGGGCCATACGTATAGAAGAGTAGAGCATGCAAAATACTAAAGAATACCTCCACATTGAAAAGGGAGACAGGCTAATTTAGGTCACCTGGCAGCTTGAAATAAGAGCCAATTAATGCTGTGTAGGTGATAGTCCTTGGCTGACTGTATTTTGCTTTGGAATAAAAGTGATTTGGGCCTGGTTTGTACTTGTATGAGAGAACATCAGGAAATCCCAGGGTCACAGGTTAGACCTGGAAGTTTAAAAAAAAACGTGGAAGAAAACAGTGACAATGTTTTTTGCACTGTTGCCATGAAAGCTGTGTGGACACATCCATCAACGATGAGAACTGAAATGTAGCTTAAAGGAGACTTTGCAATTTTGTATTGATTGGGTCCAGAAATATCTGAAGAGTCTGATGCTTTTGTCAAACTTCTGCAAGGAAAGTTACATAATTGCACCACAAACTATGCCTCTTTCAAAACACATGCCATGTCCCAACACCAGGGCCACCTGATAGTTACATGGTGTCCCTAGGCCATATCGAGAGATAGCACTACCTCCTGCAGATGCAAAGACCTGTATTTTTAGAATACATTGGAAGAAGGATACTGCTGTTGCCCCTAAATATTGGTGCTCCTATTTAGCCATCCCTGGACAACACATATATGGAAGGATCGCTGATATTATCATCTTCCCTTTCCCTACCCCCACAGAACCTATGTTTGGGACTGTAACCATGGCATTATTATTAATTCAATCATTGTTCCACATGCACTGGACAGTTGGGCATCCTTTTACGAAGAAACTGGTTGGCTTCATTTAGTTATTGAAAAAATACATGTCTTTAAAATAAACACTGATTAATAAAATATGTTCATATGGCAAAATGGCAGGTATCAAACAGTTAAAGTTTGTTATGGTTATAAACCAAAATCGTAAAATAAACAACATGTCCCAAAAGGGGAGTTCCATAAACGTACAGTATAAGATATAAAACAAGGCAGGCAGGCAGGCAGACACCCATAATACACATATTTATAAATTAGCTTCTTCTACTGCCAATGACCATATTGAGACTGATAGATTTAATGTCTAAAATCTAATACAATTTCTTTCTTTCAACTTAGTTGATCCAGGAGTTAGTATTGAGGAGAAAAGAGAACCTGGACTAAAGGTTAAGTTTGGACCAGGATCCAAGGCCACGTAGCTTTATACAGGTAAAAAAATAAAGCTAGCTAAGATTCCAAGCATAGCAAAGAGTGATTAAGTGATCAGAGATTTGGTCCAGACCAAAGAAGTCTTATCAAGTATGATCTGCAACCTGTTAAGCAGGCTAACTTCAGAAGTCAATATCTCTGTCTGGTTGCCCCTAGATGGGACGTCCGAATGCATTTCTGATTTAATCATTCATCTATTCTCACAGGGGTTGATCATCCTACTTTCTGCTACAGGCTGGCTGCATTCCACCTGTGGCAGCAATTCCAGCAAAATCAAATCTTCCACTTAATTAACTTAATTAGAAATCCCAAACTCCATACTTTCCCTTTAATTATATCTGGAAAACATCAACAGGCAATTGCTCTTCTGAGAGGGTCATACATACATACCAAATTGAAGACAAAATGTATGGGTTTTCTTTCCTTTAAGAATCACCAGTATTATTTCGAATTCTTGACAGAGTTAGAAATTATTGTCAGTCACCAAGTGCAAAAATCTTATATTGTTATTCAAATATTAAACAAAGTATTAGTATTCTATTTGATGAAAACACAGCTAGCTAAATGGCCCAAGTGAAACAATGAATAAATAGCTATTTCATAGTAATGCTTTTGTTTATTAAAAAAAATAAGTGTATGTTTACTGTCATAGTCTAATTCTTCCCTTTTCTTCATCTGAAACTCATTAGAGATTTTTATTACAATGGATGAAAATCTTACATTCATTGCGAGTCCTATTTAAAATTTCATCCTATGCACTTTATGGTGGGGGCTACTAAAGCTTTTGCCATCACCTCTCTTTAGTCTACTCTTAATGTACACACACCAAAATAAACACAAATGAACAATGAAAACAGTAAAACGAAATCTGGGATGGGAGGATTTCTTGTAACAATGTAACTAAAAGATTATCACCTCCCCTGGACTCTACATCTCTCTATTTTATGGTGGGAATAAATGAAATTGAACCCAACAGAATCCCATTCTGAGTATATATGCATGGGAATGTAGTTTTAATCCCATGGTTATTGCTTCTATTGAAACCAATGAGTCCAAAGTTCTTTAGATTGGATTGTGTACATTGCTGTACAGCTGTTCCGACTGAGTTCTAGAGTGCTTAAAAACTCTTACAATCATACAATATAAATCTTATATTGCACAACTCGGTTTGGTTGCACTATTGTGATCAGCTCTGGATACACTATGCTGGATCCTTTATCAGAAATTACCTTTTATAGATTGTGTGCTGCATCAAAAACCTAAAAGTTTTCAAACTTGTTTTCAAGCCAACAAAGGTGTTAAATAAATGCATAAAATTGTGGAATCGTTGATCAAGAAGCAAAGCCATACTGAAGGAAAACTGGCTGGAGTATACTTTTTCCCCCTTAGCCATTCATAGAATCCCATCAGGTTTTTATGCACAACCCTAAAGGTCATTGAATATAGCTTGAAAGACCCTAATCTAAAAGGAAAGAGTTTCAGATTTAGTTCCCAGTAATTATTTATATTGTAGTTTACCAAACAGCCCTTTTAAAGACCATGTTACACAAGCAAATGGAAAGACAGACAATAATCATTGTCTCTGATGTGAGCTAATCCCTGTGATGCTACAAATGCTATAAATTCTGACCAATAATTAATGGTTAACTATTTTCAAATCCTCATATAGTTGTATTATTAGCACTTTTCTATTGACAAAAATATATAGGATGTAGGAAATAGAAAACAAAAGTAAAACTTAATAAAAGGCAATTGTCCATAATCTGCCAATGAGATATCATACCGAATGGTGGTTAACTGAAGGCCCCAAAGCTCACTATTAGTGCATTAATAATCAAACTTAATATTTGTTTTCTACAAACCTTAGTCTCTTTGATGAAAAATGGCTGACATATTAAAAAGCAATCACAGTAAAAGCTTTGGGCAAGTAATTTCTCTTATGCCATGAATTTACAAAAAACCACCTTAAGATTTCAACTGAACCATGATATTCTGATGTTACGCTAGTGTATTTTGATAGTAAATCATATAGACAGGAATCATGAAGTTTTGATGGGCTGTGTCCAATACAGTTTTGCAGTCCACTCAGATTCAAAGGGGGGAAAAAAGCATTAAAGCATGCAGGGGTACAAAGCAGCGTACAAAGCAGCTATACCTTTTCTCAAGCTTACTTGTGTAGTCTTGGAAAAAGTCACAGGCAGTTTAGGGACTAACAGATAAGAGCTCTTTACACCCTTTCATACCCTCAACGTATCTTCTTTTCCTTTGAATTCAAAGCACCAAATAGCAACCAATTTCTATCAGTCCAAAAGTATAAACCAACCTATGGCTATCCTGTTTTTATCCTGGCCTGCTCCATTGCTGTGTTAAGTCTTTCCAAAGGTCATCATCATCACCATCATCCATGCTGCTTATGCTAAATTGTTTCACTGCTATTTATACCTTGCAGAACATATTGTCCATGGTAATAATCTCATATTGCACCACACCTTGTACATACTATCTTATGTTCAGAAAAACGTGTGTACTACATCAATGTAAAAGTAGAAATTTCAGCAGCACCTACTGTTAGAGTACTAAATTACTTTTACTTTACAGCTGTAAAACTAGCAAGCTACCATTATTCTAAAATCACTTAGGATCCAATCAAAAGTCAAAATCCACTTAGCAAGGTACGATTTGGTGGGACTAAGAGGGATAAAAATTGATTGCCAAAGTGATACCTATTAGCAGCTCTTAATTAGATAAAAGCTGGGAGTTGAATCAACAGTTAAAGTGTGGTCTTTTTTTTTTTTTTTTGCTTCCCTGTAAACTTAAGTCAGAAATACAAAGCTTAGAAATTAGGAACAATTCCTTGACTCGGTCTTCACCAGCTCAAGAAACTCAGGAACAAAGGAATGTAAAACAGATCACAGGAGCCTGTGGAGTTTGTAATATCATAGTTTAAAAACGTCAGCCGACAGTTTGTAGATGCCCCAGTCTCACTGGAGAGGAAAATATGACCTTATGTCAACTCTAACAGGGCTGACTGTATGTCACTGTCAATGACAGAGAGAACATATACAGCTCACTCTTGTCTGCTGGATGCAGGGATATTGTCGACAGTTAGCACCGAACACTCCAGATAATTAATTAGCTGAAATTTGGCAGTTTACGTTTTGATAATAATCAATTGTTTGCAACCTTCAGTGGAAAACTAAATACATGGTTGCAGTACTTATTTACTGCTTTTCACATTGTAATGTGAAGCTTAATAAAGCTTCTTTCCTAGACACTTGGGTGTTGATTGCTTGTTTTGAAAAATGCACTGGGATAGAAACTTATGATAAACATTTCCTGCATAAGTCATAAAAGCTGCTAAGAAAAAAAAAAACCCTTGAATTCCGGGAGTTTTGTCAGTTTATTTATGCCACTATTTCTTCCAGTGGTTTCTGAACAAATGTTAGTAGATATACCTATTTTTCCATCCTAATGGAAGCTTGGTGTCATACAGGTATGATCGCAGTCAGAGAAATCTGACCCTGTTGTCTGTGGTCATTAATCATGTCCGATATGTTGTTGCAAAGACCACAGGATACAGCAAGAAAAGACAACCCCTTGGAGTGGTGGACGTTCTCAGAATCTTGAGAGCAGGTTGCCGACATTCGGATAAAAATGATTGTCATGATAGGTGGCTTTTACATTCATGAAATGCTGCTGTGGTGACATAGCCAGTCACAAAACCTCATTTATCAGAAAGCAAACTGGCACCCACAAGACTACTCATTGCCCTCTTTTGATCTCCAGAATGTTGTCTATTGCTCCATAAAATCATAGAGTTAGAAGGGACTCCTTAGGCCATTGAATCAAAGCCTCTGCTCAATGCAGAAATGCAAATTAAAGCATCCCTGACAGATGGCTGTCTAGCTCCGACTTGAAACTTTCAGTGAAGAGAAGCTCACCACATCTCCAGGTAATTGGTTCTACTGTCAAACTGCTCTTGGTTTCAGGAAATTTTTCTAACGTTCAGTCAGAATCTGCTTTGCCGTATCCGAAATCCCTTCTACATATCCTGCTTTTTGAACAAGAGAGAACAGCTTGCTCCTCAGTGACATGATTTCAGACACCCTATTTAAGGAATCCAGTTTGCCCTTGTCCTTCTTCTAAAATGGTGGGCAATTGGCAAACAAAATAGTTATCCAACATTTTTATTGTCTGTATACTGTATATAATCTACAGAATCTACATAAAGATCAAAGATATTCTTGAAAATAGAAATGACGTGGGAGGTGGCAAGAGAAGAATCTACAGATTACACTTGTGTTCACATATATGTACTTTGCTGCTCTACTCAAGAATATTATCCTCATGGATTCAACAAATATGGCCACAAGCAGCTATTTGTTAACTGGCTTTGAACAGATAGAGGGACCAAAACAGCACAAATAATAAATAACACATAAATATGAATAATGTAAACTCAATGAAAAACCTTTGTGGTGCAGGGAAGAAATAGTGGTAATGTTTGCAATTACATTGCCTTTCAATGGCATTTTTGCACAACTACTCATTTTGACCTGTGCGCCGCCTTGGGTCCTTCTCCAAGGAGAAAGGCGGGATACAAAATAAATTTATTATTATTATTATTATTATTATTAAGGATAAATTAAAAGAATGGCAATTAATTTTTCAATCATCTATCTACTGGAGGTTGAAATCAATAGTCCAGATTTTCTATGTAACTGAAACAACAATAATGCTGTTACAGAAACAATCCTTTCATGCGAAGTGTGTGTGTGTGTGTGTTTGTATGTGCATGTGTGTATAAAAACAAGAGTTAAAGAAGATGAAACTTGCACACAAGCAGCAGGCTCCTAATGCAAATTTACTCAGGAGTAAGTTCCACTGAATCCAATAATATTTATTCTGTAGATGTATTTATTTATTTATTGGATAGATGTGCCACCCGTCTTGTCTGAAGGCGACAGGATTGCAGGCTAATGTTCTAATTGAATATTGATAAAAGAGTAAGAAGAGATCAGGGCAGCTTAGCAGAAGGTATGCAACTGACTCAGCCTATACCTCTACCTAGTTTTGAGGATAGAATGATGAATCTCATTAATGTGAATGTTCTATTTATAGCAGAGGGGCTATTATAAAAATATCCATAGACAGCATAAAGGAGACTAAGTTTTCTGAAGACCATTATAAAGAATCTGAGATGATCTTTTATAGATCTTAAACCAAACATTCTCTGCTTGACCTGTTCCATAGCTATATCAGGGTCCAAACTAAATAACAGTATAACGTAATTGGAAGGGACCTTGGAGGTCTTCTAGTCTAGTCCCTGCTCAAGCAGGAGACCGTATACCATTTCAGACAAATGGTTGTCTGATTTCTTCTTAAAAACCTGCAGTGACAGAGCACCAACAACTTCTGGAGGCAAGCTGTTCCACTGATTAATTATTCTGTCAGGAAATTTTTCCTTATTTCTAGGTTGGTTCTCTCCTTGATTAATTTCTATCCATTGCTTCACGGAAAATAGATTGACTCCCTCTTCTTTGTGGCAGCACCTTAGAAATTTGAACATTAGAGAGTAGTATTCTTGACAGACATCAATAAGCAATGTTAGAAGTTGTGCGTTTTTTCCAAGAGCAAGTAAAATCTATACCTCAAGTTACGTTGCATCAAGACCTACATCAAATAACTGTCAGCATGGGGAAAGCAACATCACACCACAAGGACGTCTGTTTTCACGTGTGTGACACGTGTAAACAAGAAATGAGAATATATTCTGAGATTGAAATCCTGCTTTTATCAGACCGATTTCTCTCCCCTCCCCTACATTGCCGTCTCTAAAGATGTTAATGCTTTAGGCTTCCGGGTTGAGCAGCGGGCGCCGATGGCAGCTCTTTTGAGCTCGCCCCCCCAGCCACCCGTAAAGAGGCGTTTTTAACATCTAAAAACGCCTCGTAAAACTCCAAATTCCCTAGGA
>JAPKID020000902.1:5000-16179 GCA_026931265.2 Tropidonophis doriae | reverse complement strand
GTATATATTTAAAAATATATTAAATAATACGCCTGTTCTAAAACCATTAATAAAACCTACTAAAAACCCTTTAAAAATTACGCCAGGCCGGCGTAATTTAATTTAAAATTTAATTTTTTAAAAAAATACTTTGCACCAGCCTTTAGTGTACCCCAAATTCCTGCCTCTCCTTCCCACCTACCCCATTCCATTCTTTTAACTCCTTGTTCTGCGTTCACACAACCTTCTCAGCCTGATCCCCCTCCCAACCCCAATGATGAACACGTGTAGAATCCGGCGGGTCTTGTGAACCAACCAGGGCAAGTTTATTCCCCCTCCCAACCCCAATGATAGTAGTAAGTACCTTAATTTTTCAGATAATAAAATGCTTAAAAACTTAAACACCAATGGAGATCGCTTCTCATGTCTGAAATTGCAGTACTTTGTATTAAAGATCATCTGCACAAAAGATACAACTTTGAATATCTCAGAGTTGTACAAGGTTTTTTGAAGTTTTGGACTCAGGGCCAACTATTTTCAAAAGTTACTGCTAAATTATACTTTTTAATGAGACATAAAGCAAAAATTACCCAATGTAAGACTGAAGGGTAATAATGTAAAATGTATCTGTCTGAATTAAAATTAAACTTTTATCTTGATCTTATCCTCTGTTTTTGAGAAAGCGGTCACTTACATGCTGGTTAAAGACCAAACACAGCCTCTGGCCCAGTTAAAGTTGTATATCTTTGATCTGTATGAAATCAATGAGAAATAAAGATTTAAAATTCCAGGAAAAAGAACTAACATGACATCTGAATCATTTCTCTGGTCTGAATCATCTAAGGCCACAAAGGCATGTGTAAAGTAGATGGTAATGACTAATAAACTCATCTGAATCTAGACAAGATGGTAGGTCAGATCTGAGATTTAAGTAAATAGCATCTTCTGGAAATGAGTAAATCTAGGAAGAACTGTACTTCTTTAATTCAATAAAGCTACTCTGTGTATGAGAATATTTTATTCATACTCCAATAATATTGCTAGAAAATTTATAATAAGGTGTAAATTAGTCTGGCTTTGGGAAAGGTATCTGGAAATTTAACTTCAAGAATTAACTTCAAGAAAGGTATAAGTGATAGAGATTAACATTGTTTCAAGATTCATTCGTTCATTCATTTTTGGGTTGACACAACATTATTAATGATTTATAATTTACTAAATGACTTGGGCCCAGTTATCCAAAGAAACAACTCAATGGGAGACCTATTTTATAATATCAATACTGAGATGTATTGAATATGATATGAAACCTTCTCTGCCTCCTGATTTTGGGTTATTCTTCCCCCAAAAATGTTTGAGTCATCAGCTTTATTTGCAATTATTATCTGATTGATTCATTTATTTATCTGGGCATTTATGAGCAATAGCACTTACTTATATACCACAATAGTGTAGTTGGGCTTTTTATTAATAGTTCATTTTCTCTTTTAACTTTCTACTTGTTTTATTGATGTTGGTTATATTTTATCGAAGGTATGATACAGTTAGTAGGATATATTATTATTGTTCACTCTGGTTTGTCTGATTTTTCTTTTTACAAAAGGATATTAGAAACCTGATTTAAATCATTGGAATACTAGTGTGCTTGTAAATATCCGTAAACATTATCTGTTATTTACATTCTATATTTCGCTTTGTATGAAGACAATCTGGATTAAATTTCCTCATATAATGCTAATTGGAGAGGCACATATAACTGCAGGATGTAATTAAAAAGTAATTCTCCAGCTTCTGAATACCGTAGTAAAAATGGAGAACAGTTCCACTCATCAAATATTGACTTTCGTGATCTTTGCTTCAATACATGAATTACCTTTGGTAGGCATTTGATCATTGAAATCTGTGGCATTTTCAAGATCACTTTATTTCTCTATCAGATGAGATTCAAAATAATTTAAAGGAGTGCTATTGCAGGAACTACAAATTAAGATGAATCAAAGGGGAAATCCTGTTTTTCATAATATATCTATAAAAGAGTATGCTGCAATTCAGTCTTTAAAGGATAGCAGAAATCTCTATATTTAGCTATAGTACCCATGGGAAGAGTATCACCAAATAAGGCCACAAATATGAAGACAGACAAGCACAACTAAGGTTTGCATTATTAAAATATATCTCAATTAGGGAAGCACCTAGGAGTATTTAATGCTTAAAATAGAACATACTGTTTACTTGATATACTATTCATATTTCAGTATCATAGGAATTAAATTTTGTTATATTAATAAAAGGACAAATGCACATAGTGAAATGTACACTCAAAATGCCATATTTTTCTACATATTAACTTGCTGTACTTTTATGTCACAAGATGAACATTTACAGTTTTAGATAATATTTTCTATTATTCTGTTTTAGACATCCTCTAACATTAAAATTGTTTTAGCATCATTAGCAATGCCATACCTTTATGTAGTAAAGGTCATGTGACCTTTTTGGTTTTGGATTATTGTTTGGTTTATTTCTTTGATATAATCCAAACATATTTTTTTTGTTATATTAAATTATTGTTCCATTTTTTTTAAATGACAATCCACAAGCAACACTCAGAAAACTGGAAATGCTCTGTCATTTCTCCAGTGAACAAATTTATTCATAAGTGGGTGAGCTGGCCATATTGAAATTTCTGCAGGTTTTTTTAGAATATAGAAATAATATTGTTTAAATACTATAATCCCATGATAGCGAACCTATGGCACACATGCCACAGGTGGCATGTGAAGCCATTTGTCAGGGCACGTGAGGCTTGCCCTGTTAGCATGCGCCGCTGGCCAGCTGACTTTGGCCTGGCAAACCGGAAGTTAAAATTCTAAACTTCTGGTTTGCCCGTAGGGCTGATTTTTCACACTTCAGAGGCTTCAGGAAAGCTTCCCTGAAGCCTCCGGTGGGGCAGGGGAGTCTGGGGAGGGCAAAAAAAGCACGCCAAAAATGGGAAAGAGTGCTGGTTATGCACACATGCGTGCTGTGGTTGTGCACATAGCATTACAGGTATGGCACACCTGCTCATGCTCCCCTGCGCTTCCTCCGTTTTTGGCACATGAGACAAAAAAGGTTCGCCATCACTGCTATAATCTGTTAATTATAATCTAAATAATCTGTTTGGGACAATACATGCTTATGTGATGATTACATAACTTAATTGTACAAAACAGTATATGTTTTGTATGTAGGTTGAATTATTCTATAGGATTGATTTGTAGCAATAGGTTTATCTATAGCTGAACTTCTAAACATGTTTGTTAGTCAATTTGACTAACTAGTGTATAAATATCCCTTTCATTGCACTGAGAATTTCAACGTATACAGGTAGTCATCAACTTACAACAGTTCACTTAGTGGCCATTCATATTTATAAAGGCACAGAAAAAAGTGATTTATGACCATATTTCACACTTACAACTGTTGCAGTATCCACATAAATAAAAAATTTGATGTTTAGCATCTGACTCATATTTACGATGGTTGCAGTGTCCCAGGGTCATGTGATCATTTTTTGTGACCTTCAGATAAGCAAAATCAATGGCAAAGACAGATATACTTAACAACCATGTTACTAGCTTAACAACTGAAGTGATTCACTTAACAATTGTGACACTAAAGGTTTTAAATGGGGTAAAATTCACTTAACAAATGTTTCACTTAGCAATAAAAATATTGGGCTCAATTCTGGCCATACGTTGAAGACTACCTGTATGTGACCACTAAAACCATTTAAGCACTCCATGTCTGCTGAATCAAGTTTAAAGATATTCTATTGTAGATTTACCAATGATTGGTGCATAAATTAGTGGATTATTTTGCTGTTTGAGCATACTGTGGTGTTCTCAGCTGCTGCTGTAGATAAAGTCTTATTGATCTAGTTTGGGAGTAAGGTATCTGTGGCTTTCCAGATGTCTGCTAAACTATGCTTCTCAGCATGGCCAATGGTGAAGTTGTAATTAAGCAACATCTGGAGGATGACATTTTTTTTTCACCCCTGATTTAGATCAATAGACTATTTTATTCAAAGAGCCCATGGCATAGTCCAATTTAGCAGGATAATAAGGGCTAGTTGGAGGATGCTCAAGTATTTGAAATGGTCACTTGGATCAATATTGCTCATTCAAGACGACAAAACTAATCAATTAAAATATTATTAAAATGTGTTTTCTCACCAAGTCCTATTTATTGAAAGATAGACTTCATTGGGTAAAAGTTAATGGAGAAAAAATTACTATTAACATAGAGAAAAACTAAAAGAATGTTAAGTCGAGAGGAAGGTCCAAATAAGTTTATGCCCCAAAGCAGAGAGTTTTTTTTTTAAACAAACAAACAAAATGTTTTATAGCAATCTATGTTCAAAAGCTATAATTGCTGGACAGCTATAATTGCTCGACTTACGGCCACAAATGAGTCCACAATTTCTGTGGCTAATCAAGACAGTTGTTGTGAACTGTGCCTCATTTTATATTTTTCGCATCATTGTTAAGCAAATCACTACACTTACTAAATATATTGTGTTGTCATTAAGTGAATCTGGTTTCCACCATTGACTTTGCTAGTCAGAAGTCAGGTTGGGAAGATTAAAATGGTAATCACATGATCTTGGGACTGCAACTGTCATAAATACATGCCAGTTGCCAAGCACTTCAATTTTGATCATGTGACATAGGGATGCAGCAACTTTCATAAGGATAAGAAACGGTCTAGGTGCCATTGTAAGTTTGAAAGGTCACTAGATGAATAGTTGTAAGTTGAGGACTACCTATAAAACGATTGATATGATGGAAGGAACAGAACAGTCTAATAACAAAGGATTTCGAAAACTTCTGTTCTCTGTCTATTGGACTTTGGTTCACTAGTTAAGTACCTACATATATTATATTGGAAGTCAAGTGCCCCAACAATATTGCCAACATGAGTATTTTCATAACTCATGGGACAATGCAGGATTTTTTTTTTTATCAGATACTAGCATTCTCATACTTAAATGTTTTTATAATTGCACAGTAAGCCGCAAGGATTCAAAGCAAGTAGCAAATTCAGCAATGACGTCTATGTAATTTTTGAGGGGGCTAAGGGGTTTGAAACAAAATCAGATTTATTTAAAATTGATGTAGTCTTAAACAAACAATCATAGCTATTTAATTTCAGCATTATAACAATTTGGAGAAAATTTTCATATTTTAACACACTTTTTTTTGTTAATAATTCATTTAACTATAAAAGCCAAGCAAGGAGATGGGGGTTTTTTGGAGGGGGTGAGGGGAGAAAGAACTTATATCTTTTTTTTTAAGAAAAAGCTTAGGCGTTATAAGCATAACTTTATGGAAATCAAAGAAATACTTATATGTGAATCTTTGGTTTCTGGATTGTTTCAGAAAATGAAGGCTTTTGGTTTTTTTCCTCAAGAGATTGCGATGCAGGGGTACAATTGGAATGGCATAAATTAAAACTCTGCCACCTTGAATAGTTCTCGGAAAACCATATGAAGTCAGTTCTAATACCAAAGCATAATGCCAACAAGTATAATTCAGTAGGCTTGCTGAATTCTGTATAAGCTAAAGCTCAAGAGGCATCAAGAGCAGTCTCAGAGTAATGAAAATATAAATCTGAATTCCTCAAGTGCTTTTGTAGCCTTTTCAGCAGATGGAGCTGGTGAAAAGTTTCTCTGACTACAATCATAACTTGGGAGCCCACCTAGTTAGGAAAAGCCCAAGGCTAAGAGCTCAAGCAAATAGAATGGAATAAAGAAATGTGAGCCTGGATATAAAGATGGTACAATTAGTATTAAAGTAGCTTTATTAATTAACATTAAAATAGCTTTATCAAATGAAATTGATCCTGACTGCAGTCTCTTATTCTGTAGTGAAATAACACTACCCATGTGCCAGTGGTGACTTTCCATTAAGTTGATGTCAGGACATCCAAAGTTTTACACCAAGCTAATTCAATATAATATTAGAATCAGAGCTTGACTGCAGAAATTTAGGGGCCATTTCATGCTTTTTATAGTTTATAAAAGTGGAAAATCTGTATTTGCAAAAAAAAACCAAACCCCTGCATTACATAAGTTAACTTGCAAGAAATCCAGTTTGCAGTAAAGTTGGATCTGAGTAGGAAGGGGATCTTTTTCAAGCTAGAAGAAGTATTTTTCCCTGAAAGTTGCCGAAGACTGAGTATTCAGTGTATTCAGAGATATAACTGAGTTTTGAGACTGAACATTTTGGGACTCCTCACCTCCTTCTTATTTGGGGATGTAACATTGTAAAATAAGTGCATTGAGGCTCATAATTTTGCCAACAATCATTAGCAGCTGACTTTCCATAGCCTAATCTGGAGGTATGCAAAATGCCATCTCTAATATCATGATAGCAGCCTTCAGTCATATGCAAGAGCCATGGTTGTGCAGGGTTGGTGGTTATAATGCAGTATTGCAGGCTGACTCTGCCGACTGCCAGAAGTTCGATCCTGACCAGCTCAAGGTTGATTCAGCCTTCCATCCTTCCGAGGTCAGTAAAATGACAGTGGGAAATATGCTGACACTCAATAAACTGCTTAGAGAGGGCTGTAAAAAAACACTGAAGTGGTATATAAGTGTTTTTGCTTTTGCTAGCTCATTTAGAGTTTTCTGTTCCTTTACTGCTCTTTTACTTGCTAACTCTAGGATCACAAAACAATGAAATATCCATCACAGCAACCCAAAAGAAGCCCAGCACCCTTTTCAAAATAATTTTAAGAATATCATTACATGCGATGTCATTGCTCCTTCAAGGGATAATGTTACTTTAAATAATATTTAAATGTTTTGACATATAGCTTTATAAATTGCTACCTACCTGAGTGAATGTGTCCCTAAAAAAAGAAATAATCTTTTAAGGAAGTAATCAAGGACATAAGATTTTCTCTTCCTGCGGAAATCCTATATATTAATGTATTAACTTTCAGTTTCACATTATTTGCACATTTTCGAGATGTGAGATGTTGTGAAAGGTATTTTTCAAGGAAATGATCCACTTTATATTCTGAAGTGATTCCATTGTAAAATTTAAGAAACATGTTAATACACATGATGTTAATGGAATATCACTTAATTCCAGAAAACAAAAATGATTATTTGAGCAGCTTCTGAAAGAATCGAACATGTACCCTTGTTTTGCTCACTGATCTCAGAACAACAGCATAGCATCTAGAAGGCAACTTGAATGTCAAAAATCCCTGGTCAATCTCTAGACTGATAATTGAAAGAAATCTGGAACAGATAAACAATATTCAGGGAAATGAAATCTAGAAGGTCTAGTCTGAACTATATCATCTTACTTTGCAAAGGACAGAAGAACCAAGGGTATTCGAAATTGTCATATCTGATCCAATAGTCTAGAATGTCTTTAGTCTAAAATAATCCTCTATGGAATATGGAAAAGTGATAGAAATCTATGTCTCTTTCAAATGAGCATTGGATCCAGACACGAAGTATTCCCCTGGGACTATTTATAGCTATCAATGTTTTAAATGATTGCTCCAATTTTATAGCTATCAATGTTTTAGATTATTGCTCCAGTTTTATTAGGCATCCTTGGAACTTCTGCTTCTGTTGACTGTCTTACCAGCAAATCCAATTCACTTTTATGTTAATGCTCCCTGTGTTAGGCTTATTCACATGGATACTGAGTGGACATAAGCAGAGCAGCATGATATTTACCATATAGCTCAGGTTAATGTTTACTGGGGTTGAATGAATCTGAAAAACAAAGGAAAGGATTTTTTTCCTAGGCAACTTTGGGAACAGTCTCCTGAAACCTGACATATTTGTACGCTGGGCTCTTTCTATAACACATTTAAGAGCATAACCCTGGAAAATAATGACCAGAGGCCTCTGCTATATCGCTTTCCAAGTTATCACTGGTAAAAAAAAAAATATCCACCATCAAGTTTGTCTAATCTAAGAAATGTTATTGATAGATTAATTGGGTCTGAAAAGCTATGTGTGTGAGACTAAACTACTGCATCTTTACAAAAGTCCATTATTCCCAGGTTTGCTGCCAGATGTTGCGTCTTGGCAGCAGTATGACTTTTTTTTCCACTTTCTCCTCTGCTTTCTTAGAGAGATCCGAGACCACACGGATGATATTCCAAGTTGATGGGGCTGCAGATGTCTGTATCTCCTCTTCCATTACCTCATCAGCATATCATTGCAGTCTGGGTCTCTAGCAACAAATCTCTCCGTACTCAACTAGGGATTTATCAGCTAGGTTAAGTCCACTCCATTTTGTACTCAATTTTATTTAACTAAAAGTTAATCAGATTAAAAATTCATCAGAATAGACCCAGGGGTAGGAGATGGATTGACTTACAGTCAAAGTTTTAAGAAGAACAGCTTCTTTCATTTTTAAAACAAAGTTGGCATGCTTATAAAATGCTAGCCTCTCTATTTTCCTTCTGGCACTGTCCAGAATTAACATGTAACTACTTCAAACCCTTTCCCTATCTTAGACCTTTTTTGTGTAGTTCATCAATAGCAGCCTGAATTTGTGTGTCTAGCAGGAATAGTGATAGAAGCAGAACAGCCAAATTTGTTGCAACAGAATTCCAAGCATTTCTTGTTTTAATTGTTATTCCCACAATGTCAAATAAGAATTTCATGTGGAGTAGGTGGCACAGTGCATGGCATTAAATTGCACTGCATCCTATAGAAACCGAGAAACCTATGGAGGCAAAAGCTATCATATAACATCTAAGGAACAGTTCTTCATCAAAACTGTATTGTTGAAGGAATCTTTTTAGGGTATGGTAGCTCCTAAAATATGCTACATATTGTAGCATAATATGTATATATATGCATAATACAGAATGAAATCTATTCAATTTTTTTAAAATCCCAACTGTAATATTTAATAAGTCATGAGATAACTATTAATAAACCTTTAATATAAGAAACCATTATATTAAAGGTTTATTAATAGTTATCTCTCCTGTCATTATTATCTATTGAATGGATGTTAGTAACATTCTAGTATTTAATGTTTCATAAGATTTTCTTTAATTTACAGAACTGATAAATTTCAGTTTACTGATTAGCTCCAGGGCACAGCCTCCGACACTGTCTCCAGCATCCAGGCAGCTGTTGTAGGCATTTGCCATCTGTTTGGAGAGCTTTACTTTCTATAGCCTAAGTAGAAACCTGCTCCACCATTACACTTGCTGCTGCTTCCTACTCTGCAATTAGTGAACGACCTATAGAGGCTGATGCAGAAATATCATCTTTCTAGTTTGGATTGAAATCCTCATAGATCTAAATCTCGAGCCCATAGAAAAGCCATTTGGGATTTTGTTTCTTTCTGCTTAATGGCTGGAAGTCCTCTTTTCTTTTGTTCTCTTCTCTTTGCCAGCAGTGTAGCAGAGGTGCTTAAAATGTCTGCTTCTCCTGTTTGTACCACAGAAATTGAGCTGTGGACATCTTACCTATGGAAACTACATTAGTTTATTTTTAGTTTATTTAGTTTATTTAGACTTGTATCCCGCTCCCATCTCCGCAAGGGACTTGGGGCGGCATTGGAGGTTGATACTCTTTGTCCAAGTGGAAAAGCATTTACTTTTCAGCATTCTATCATCAGGGAGGCACAAATGAGAATCTTTCTCATTTTTATTTTGTCCTGCAGGATTTGACAATATCATGATTTGTAGAATTTTTTTAAAAAAATCATAAACACCTCTCCAATTAGAAATACCTCTTCTCGGATAACTGCTATTCTCATGCCCTATACACATACCCATCCCCTGAACAGAAGAATAAGATTGGATAACTACAAAAAAAATGCATTTAAAGTAAAATACTTTTGGCTTCTTAGGAGAGCTGTATCACTGATACTGTATCAGTTAATCAAATCAAAGTTTTGATGTTTATTTGTGGGGAGAAAAATGAATTGCTGCTTTTAGGAAGAAAGGTAGATACAGTTCCATTAATTCCAATATGGACATGAATTAAGAATTACAATCTGATCTTAGAAATAAGAATACTACTAAGCGGTCTCCAGATTGATTCTGGTATCTTGACTCAAACCACAGGATCTTCTTCTCTTTCTGCAATTTTCCTGCTTTTTCTTCCTTGTTTTTAAACGGCAATTTAATGCAGGCTAGATGTCTTAATCTCTTTGACAAACAGTTATTTATCTGCTTCTCCTTCTCTATGAATTTAGGCTTTGCCCAGTTAAGCTGTGGGCTATTGTGGAAGGAATATCATGAAAACAATTGATGGGCATAATGTTTTTGTGGTCTGACCTTTTCAATAAAATGGAAAATAGCCATTGAATTTATAAATACTTCCACTGAACGTCAAACAGGTTTTCAATTTTCTTTGACTACTTTTATATGAAGTTGACAGGTGAATAATATTTGATGCACATGATGTATGGAAAAGGTACTGCTAGGAAATTTAAGAAGAAAAGATTGAAGGACCAGCTTGTTTTGCATTTTAGCAAAAATAAAAATAATATACAGTAAAATCATGAAAACCTGACATTGCAGCAGGCTGATCATCTCAACCACAAAATAGAAATCATTTGAAGACACCAAGTATCTCTTCCCCTTTGGAGCAAAGTATATTCCTATCTTTTGTTCAGAAGAAAATGCTATTCTGAAAGTTGAAACAGTTCCCTAGATCTTTAGGTTGAAACAAATAAAATTGGTTGGGTGAAACCAAGCTAAGCAGCACCATTTATCACTCTGGACTAATCTAAGAAAGCTAAGCAGTGTTTGACTTGGTTAGTAGTTGGATGATACATGAAAGACTGCCTGGAAACACCAAGCTGTAGGCTAGACAAAGAAGTAAGCACACACCAAAGCACTACATGAACAAGGAGATATATATGATTGATTCAGATTGACTTCAATGTTTTTCATGCAAATATTGTATTTAAAAAAATACAAGTTGAAACTACATAAAGCTACATATGCTCAAGCCAGAGATTGTATGTTCCTGGTTTGCGCCGGTTCGGCTGAACTGGTAGTGGCGGTGGTGCGAAGCTCCACCCACCCATCTTGATATTATCAAGGACGTGCATGCTCCTGGTAGTGAAGAAAATAGAATACCATCTCTTGTGCAAGCCCAGGTTACAATGGGCATAAGTATGCATAGCCTTGCCTTTGACTAAAATTGTTCTAG
>JAPKID020000901.1:0-16186 GCA_026931265.2 Tropidonophis doriae | reverse complement strand
GGTCATGGGGGTCACACACAGGGGGCACAGGGGATTGCATGCATGCATGGGGGTGCATGGGAAGGTCGTGCATGAATGTGCAGGGTGGCCACATTGCATTGTGGGTGTTGATGCCTGCGATTACAGCACATGAAGACAAAAAGATTAGCCATCACTTTCCTATACCATTACAATGGCAGCAAAGAGATTCACAAAACTCTCATTTTTACTATCTAGTATTCATCTGGATTACTGCAAATCAGATGTGGTAATACTATTATTCCATAATAGAACACCTGTCTAGGTAGCCTGAGATGAAAATGCAGATTTTTTAATGAAGCATAACAGGTTATGTACGTCAGGCCTCTAAAATAATCCAGACAAGAAGCACCAACCACAGACACCAACGTTATGTTGTATGGTTACAGTAATAAAATATTGCAACCTTCCCTGCCTTATTTTTACTCGCCTGAAAACTAGGGAGTATCCTTCTGAGATGCTTTCTCCACCCGCCAGCCCTCCTTCAGACTGTTGTTATTAGACAGTTGCCTAGGCTGCGCTCTTCTGCCTTCCTAGGTCATATCCATATAAGATTAAAACACGGCAACAACAAACTTTCAATGCCTATGAGAATTTTAGTGCAATAAGACTCCAGGTATTTATTATCATATGTGGTGGACTTGTATGAAAGCAAGAAAATATTGGACAGAAATAGATACTTGGGTGGAAAGGATGATCAAGCAACACATAGATTTGAAACAAGAAATATTTTTGTGCCTATAATGCTGAAGAGCTATGATAAAGGGACTATATATTTAGTTTTGCATGTATTGACAGAAGCAAGAATTGCTTTTGCACATTATTGGAAAAATGAGAACATTAGATGAGGATGTAATTCAGAAAATATTAGACTGTGCAGAGATGGGCATATTGACATTAAAAAAAGGACAAAGAAGACACAGAATATTATTTAACATGGAATAGATTTTAAACGAGTGGTTAGAGATAAGAGGTAGAAATTAGGTGAAGAAAGATTATTGTTATGTATGAATTAAATATAAAGATGGTTTAGAATTATAAATATCCTAATATAATTAACAGAAGTACAAAGAAGATAATATAAAGAGAAATCTAGTTAAAATTATTCTGTTACAGTATTATTATCGTTATTAGTACATGTATTAATTCTTCGTGTTCTTTCTTTGCCTTTTTGTAAATGATATGCTCTGACAATACACTGTATTCAAAATGTTTATGAATAAAAAGAAAAAAAACAAAAGAATTTTAGAATAATACACAAAAATATAGAGTGTTTTATTGCCATTGGTGGCCCTTCTAATCTGTGATGTAAAATTGCTTGGAAAAAGAGAAGGAGGGAGAGGGAGGGAGAGGGAGGGAGGGAAGCAAAGGTGGGTTGGCTCCCGGTTTGGCCAGATTGGGTGAACTGGTAGTAGCGGCGGCGGAAGCCCTGCCCACCTGCCCAAACTGGTAGTAAAAAAAATTGCAACCCACCACTGGAAGGAGGGAGGGAGGAAGAGAGAAGAAGAGAGATGGAGTGGCGAGAAATGATAAGAGAAAATGAGAAAATGAGAAGAGACTGGTAGCAGTGTCAGCAAAGCAGCTAGAAAAAGCAATATGGTAGTCATAACTAGGTTATGTATCTTTTTATGCTATTGCACATTTATGGCACAGGTAAAAAGGGAACACAACTTTGACTGCACAGTTGTCACTGCACTTTTTCTACAACTATGCAAATGCCAAAGACACAGGACAGAGAGAAGCTGTTCAGCATCCATGACATTCAAGAGAAGTCAGATGTTCAATAGGTGACATGAGACGCATTTGAAAATATTAGGAGACTGAGAGGCATCTCCTCATCTCACCTGCTAGCCTTCTCCTCACCGTTTTTTCTTCAGGTTTTTACTCTAATCATTAGCACTTTATTTCCCAAGTTTCCTTCAGATCTATTATCTCCCATCTCATTTTGGAGAAGACACCTCACACAGGCCATTTTTGATACCAACTTCCATTGAGGCTTTCAATGGTAGAAGTCTCTTGGGAGAGATCACCTTCTGCATTACTGCAGAATCTGCTCTGCAGCACCTATCAGCTGGGCTTCAGAAAAGGGAATATGGGTGAGAATAGCATAGGGGCGGGTGGGCAGGCCCGGCTGAAAGTAAGAATGAACTGGTTCGCTCCCAGCTGATATTTGGAGCTACCAGTTCGCCCGAACCAGTGCGACCAGTAGAATTCCATCCCTGGTTTCATGGTATTGTTATTGAATTATTCACAAAAAATATTGCCTGGTTATAGAAAAGTTTTCTTTAATGGCTTCCAGCTGTCACTGGATATCATTAGTTGCCAATCAGATCTGTGCAGGGGAAATACCTGTTCCCAACCCTTTTCCTAGGCTGCTTTTTCTGCTCCTCTTTTCTCATACCATTAGGATACCTTTCAAATTTAAATAAAGACACCAAATTAGAAATAACACCAAGTGAAGGAGATGGGTTCTGCCATGATTTACAGCTAGCTAGGTGTTGTAAGGAAGAAATACAGTAACCTTCTAACAGGTGGACAGCCAGTGTCTTATGACTTGATATGCTAGAATGGGGGTGAATGACTGAAGCTAATAAATATAGAAAAAATAGTATGTAAGAAGACATATGTACCCTGTTCTCTAAATGTAGTAGTAGAGGTCTGTTCTTGTGTTGACTAGATTATGTGCCATCAAGCTGAGGTAATTTCCAACTTTCTTTGTAAACTGGCACAATTTTGTAAACTGTTAAACCAAGCCCTGCATGGAACTGAATAGGATATTATGCTGGCATTGTTCTAGTTAGGCTTACGGTTAGATGAAGAACTCTTTTATTCATTAATAGGGAAAGATTTGCAGAGATAGAGAAACATGGGAGGACCCATAACCATAATACTCCCTAAGAGGAATGTTCTTTGATGGACACATTGTTTCCTTTGATACAAAAGGTGGTTTTTCCATGGTCCTAAACAAAATCGAGACGGTTTAAGAAATACATATTTTGATATCTTTTCAGGGAGTTAACCTATATTTGAAGAAATATATCAACTGTTTGGAGTTTTATTTTCAAAAGTCTTTTTTACATTTACCTGCTCTGTCAGGGGGAAATACTTGATCTATAAAGCTTCCCCTATCCCTGCATCTACATGACTTTAAAAAGAAAAGGCATCTGTGGAATTTCTCCTTAGGCAGACGTAACATGATAAATAATCTTAATTTTAAAATAAATTCACATCTGTGAAAAATGAGTGGTTTGGCCATTTATTTTGTAGTTTTTTTCTTGTCAAAATGCTACATACCAATGAATTATAACCATCGCAACCTGCTGCTTTAATATTGTTAAAAGGTCTTTCTCAACATTCTCTCACCCCCCCTATTTATAAGAGGAAAATTACTTATCAGATTTGAAATTTGAAGATCTGGCTATATGAATTTTTTTTTTTTTTTTTAAATGAAGAGCAACCAACTACGTTGGGAATGCAGAGGGGAAACAACATTCCAAAACGAACAAAAAGAGAGAGAACAAATTATAGCATAGGCTGTTAGGATAGGGTGGAGAAAAGATAATATATGGAATGGGAGTGGAAGGAAATTAGACAAAATTAAAGGAAGGGTTGGAATAGGAGAAAAGTAAATGAAAATATCAGAGGGGGGAAATAAAACCTAAAATATAGCTATAGGATTTGTGAATTTGAGATTGGAAAAACAATATTTAAATAGAACATGTAGCAATTTTATATTTGAAAAGATCATATTCAAGCCTACAGTGGGACGGATGATGGTAGCTGCCAGTTAATTGCTGGGTTAGTATCTTCTCACACTACAGTTTAAACAGATGTTTCTCAACCTTGACAACCTGAAAATGTAACTTCAATTCCTAGAATTCTCCAGCCAGCACATTTACAGTCATCCAAAAGCCAAAGGAACAATAAGAAGTTATTTCATGCATATGGATTTAGCTTTATTTCCTGTAGAGGGAATGACCTAATTTGTTATGCAAGGATAGATTAGGATTTGAAGCAAGAGATAACATAATCAAGTAGTAGCATCACCAGGAATGAGCAGCACTCAGGGAGGAAAAGAAAAAAGAAAGTGTATTTAGGCTACCTGATTCAGTCCTTGGCTCATAGGTGATCCGATGTAAATAGTACGACTATTTCATTATTTCACTAATTTACAAATTGTTCTGCCATCCCATGTCTGCTAAAAAATCCTATTTATATTTTATTTCTGTTCTTCCTTAAGCAGACATCCGTATTTTTCACACAATGTACATTTGCAGTTACTCCTATCTCTTTAACAGGAAGAGGAAATTAATAAGAGAACATTTGCCAGCTTTGTTAGCATGGGTGTGGATATGTAGGAAAATAACAGTGAATCTTCTCATACCAGCCAGCCCATTTATAAGTATCTAGTAGGGGAACACCTTTTCCTGGTTGAAGGAGGAGAAACATTTAGGAAGTTAGACAGGTCATGAAATATCTTGTTCCATGAGTCTTGAATGCCTTAATTGACTTTATTCATGTGGGAAGCCATTTTTACTTTGAGAAACTGTCAGGATGTTAAATTGGCCTGAGAAATCTCACTAAATGATTTTATTTAGATGGCTGAATTAAAATCCATTGGGATGTGATTAGTTCATGGTATTCTTTCCCATAATCCACTTAATCTGACTGGCCATTAAGCTAGTGAAATTGCCTTCCCGGTGGTTGTGGCAGTGCATATGGCAATGCTCACCATATTTGAGAATACTCATTCAATTTCCCTGGAAATCCATCCGCTTCTTTGTAGCAGGATTGCATGCCTCAAACGTCTTAATATAATTAGATGCTGGGAACTCTGGTTTCTTCAGAGTTTCTGTGAATATTCTTTGTTGTTGGGGTGATTGGACACAACTAAACAGATGGTTCTGCAAATAACCTGACCCTTTAGTGCTTTAGGGGTGACCATAAGCACATTAAATTGACCCAGAAATGAGTGGGAGTGAGTGTAGCTCATGTAGTGACAGAATGGGACAACTTGCCACAGCCAACCCGCCATGGGACAAATCAATAATTCAATTTAATGATTTAAAATAATTAAAAAGTTCTTTTAACTTTTGTTGTTCACATTTTATTTTGTCTCTCCTTTCGAATTCTTTCTTCAGTGATATTACTCCACTATTATTATGATATTAGTGTAACTCTTGTCCCATGGTGAGTTGTCCTGCAGCGAGTTGGCTGTGGCAAGTTGTCCTAAATATTTGTAGTGATTGACCTGCCTGTGTCACTGCATCCTAGACAAGCAGCAACTTCTAAATCTCTTCAAGGGTTGACCCCTGAAGAGTCACTGAAGTAATCCAGTGAGGTAGTGCTGTGACCAGAAGTTCCAGAATGGGATAATTGACTCACTAGATAATTTGTGTAAAGGCATTGCTGGTTACACCTATCACTTGATCTTGGAGAATGAGTCATCAATTCAGAAGGATAACCCCCTTCCCCATTATGTATCAACAATATCTGAGAGACTACAGTCTCATGCAGAGTCTTCTTCCCCATCTAGAACCTCACAGCCTTTAGACACTGACAAAGAATCCTGATCGCATGACTTGGGCAGCCTTGGGCAGAAATGTATCGCTCAAAATCATCAGCATACTGATGGTACTTAACTTTGCACTAATGAATGACCTCACCTAGTAGCTTCCTGTGGGTAGATATTAAATAGGAGTGGGGAAAGAATTAAGCCCCAAGGCATTCTGTAATGAAGGAGTCTAGGGCAGGACTTCCTCACCAGTGATAGGAACCAGTCCCCAAGTAAGGAAAAAAACACCATAATAGCGTTCAACACTCCCTTCCACCCTAGGAGGACAACTAATGGTATTGAAAGCTATTGAGAAATCAAGGAGGGCACACTATCCCATCCAAACTATCAGAGGCTATCTGTAAATGTGATCAATGTTATTTTAGTATTGTATCCCAGACTAAAACCCAGCAGATATATTTCCAGATAATCTGTTTCTGTCTACTATCTTCTCAACAAGCTTTTCCAAGAATAAAAAAAAAAGAGACTGGATTAAAATTGTCAAAGTCAATTGGATTCAGTGATAGCCTTTTGAGATGAAGGTGCATCATCACTTCTTTCAAATCAGGGACCTATCCATCACTGCTTTCAACCACATATCTCCCAAGTGACTTTGATCAGTCAGGTGCGACCTGGACCTAAGACACGAGGGCCAGAACACAGAGCCCAAGGACCCTTTATCAAGATTAAAAGGCTTGAATTCCTTCCAGATAATCAAACAAGATAGGACCCACATAACAAGAATCCAACTCCATGAGGATCCAAGCAACATAAAAAAGTTCTCACAGTGGTTTGCATGGGTTTACTCAGCCTGCAGTATCTAAAAGGGATTGGATGATCCAAAATGAAGTCCACTAGCTGAATACCCGAGTGTAACAAGAGCAGAAAAACACGTAAATGAAATCATAGTTATCACAAGGCAGCCCTACATATATCCTTGCTAGCTTTCTCTAGCAGTTTTCTAGGCATCTCTTCTGCCACTTCATCTCTTGAAGTTCCTTTGGAAATGTGAGAAACCTCTGGGATCCACAAAGACAACCTGCACAGATGATTTCATATCACCAAGAACCTAGTTGCATGCTCATTCCAAGCAGCAAAAGGCTTTGGCTAAACTATGCCACAATTGTAAGGATATCCCAGATTCCCTCTGAAATCCTATTGGGTTAGGGTGTTGATTTGTAGCTAATTTTGCTGATCATAGAGGTGAAAAAACAAAAAACCCAGTTTTAGTTTGCTTAATACTGGATTGGGAAAACCTGGATTGCAGGCTCAAGACTGGAAAAGAACATTCGGGAAAGAGGTAATGGAATGCAACTCTGTATTTCTGCCAAGAAAACTATATGGAAAACTCTATGTAGTCCTTAGCAGTTAGATAATGTTTAGATTAATTTACCTTTTAAGTACTCCTGTAAGAGGACAATTTTATCATATGTGGAAATGGGTCAGACTAAATTTAATTTCCTTTATGACCCTTATTTGGTCCTCCTGCAATATATTAAATCTTCCTCCCATCCAATTATAAGTTTTGTGGTGAAAGAGTCAGCATATCATGCAAATTCAGGCCTCACATAAAGTCAGTGTGTGGTTGCTTTTTCCATTTCTATGATCTTCTTTCTCTTTCTTTATTGAAAATGAATTGAAGGCTAGAAGTGACTGTCAGTGTCACCTTCTGTTCCAAAATATCCTATCACCAAAACAAAATAGATTATATTCTCGCCAAAATTATATTCACCCTTCTGTTTTTATTTCACAATTACTTCATCTTACCATTATCATGAAGTTTTGAATTTGGGTTTTATTTTCTCCCAATATTTGCAAATGCAGAGTTTGAGTTAGCTCAGATTCAAAAGTATTTTTAAAATTGGCAAATGGTAGTCCTCAATTCAACAATCATGGTATAGTGATGATTTGTAATTACAAGAGCACTGAAAAAAGTGACTAATGATCATTTTTCACAAGACCATTGCAGCATCCCCTTGGTCACATAATTAAAATTCAAATGGTTGGCAACTGGCTCATATTTATGATGGTTGCAATATCCCAGGTCACTTTTGTGACCTTCTGACAAGCAAAGTCAATGAGCAAGCCAGATTCACCTAACAACAGTGTTACTACCTTGACAACTGTAGTGATTCCCGTAACAGTGGCAGGAAAGATCATAAATGGGATCATCTTGCTTAGCAGTTGAAAATTTGGTTCAATTGTATTCATAAGTTGAGAACTACCTGTATTTTATCACCTGCCTTGCTTAACTCAGATTGCTTGAAAATAACCTTAAAACAGGTAAGACGACCAATATTAGGAGCCTATGCAGCATTCCAAGGATGAATATGCAGTTGTGTTTCTTCTAAGAATACATTAGTATTGAAGTGGAATTTTCCCACCCTCTTTACTATGGAGTAAATCTTAGCTAACAAGCTGACGCAACTGTTGTATTTTATATTGCTGTTTTAATATTTCCCTGTACGCCTCCCCGAGTCCCTTGTGGAGATGGGAGCGGGATATCAATATAATAAATTCAAATTCAAATTCAATTCCATCTAAAAACTCTAGCCTTGCTAAAAGATGATTCTGCATCTGCAAGGCCTCTCCCAAAATGAAGTCATTATGCTAATGGCTATCTTATCTTTGCATTAAAATCAATAATCTAAGTGCATGAAAGGAAAGGAAGTTAACAGATCAGAGAAACATTTTTGCTTTTTTTGTTTTTTTTTTGCTGGAATCTGTTTCCCATGGTGAGTGACAGCTGACTTTTATATTTTCTCATATAGCCAAAGTTTAAAAAATGCCAGGGTAACAATCGGACCAATGGGACTAATTTTGTTGCATTTTTGGCCTATGTTTCTGCATACTAAGATCACATTTTAGTGTTTCCTTTCTTGTCTAGTTTTTTGTTAACTTTTAACATTTTAATTTCTCATCTTTTAAATGTTTTATTTTATATTGCTGTCTTATGATGTTGTAAACTGCCCATAATTGCTCGTCTATGAGATAGAGAGCATATAAATTTAATAAATAAATAAAATACTCAAAGAAGAATATGAACATGTGCGCATATGTTTATATCTATCTGTGTTTATATAGGATTATAAAATGTTATCTAAGAACCACAAAATAATTAGGCAATTAGTAAAAATTGGTAATTGGGACTCCCCCCCACCAAAAGCAACATTTTAAAAAAATGTGTAATTATTATGGTATTCAGTCATCATATGGGAGATGCTAGTTAAGCATTTCAAGAAATCTTCTGAGGCAGACTTCTCAGGATGGAATACATGAATTTTCCAAAAATATATTAATAATATCTGAAACCTTTAGAGTTAAAGGCAGACTTGATGACTTAAGAAAATACTACAAAACTCGTTAAAATGTGATCACTATTATGCAGCAATGAGAACATTGCCATGTCTCCAAACCAAAACAAATAATGACAAGGAAAATATCTGAAACTATCATAGATTTTAAAGTTTTCTACATAAATTCTACATACCGTAATTATTCTATATAATTATTTATTATTATAAAATTTGTAACTTAAAAACCCTGTTAAATTTCTGTAACAATTAACAAAGTAATTTGTTGGTCTGACATACTGTATTAAACCATGATTTCTTAAAACAATTTATAAAGCAAACCACAATTGGCTGAGTCCATACAACACTCTATGTCAAAAACTTTTTGGCATTAACAAATTGGATGTACCACACCAGAATGTGCAGTAGAAAGGCAGACTTGGAACACAACTCTACCTTCTTTGAAAGAGCTTTTGACAGTTTGACTTTGTTCATCAGTTGTTGCAGTTTCCAGTTGCAGTGTTTGTGTGTCAGATCCTCTGGATTTGGCTGTTGTTACTTTGTGATAATATTTTTGTGTGTGCCTGTTTATAAAACAATTGTGTTTTTAACTTGTATTTCGGATGATTTGTCTTTATGAAAGGGCAACCTAAACTGTGTCATATGCTGCTTCCAATCCTGTCTAAACAAGTGTGTAATTCCCCTTCTTGAAATTATGTAGCAATAGATAAAATATTCCAAGTAAATATGAACAAATGCAAAGGCAAATTCAGACTCGTCAATTTTTACATATTCATAAGGCAACCAAGCCTAAAACTAGAAGGGAAAATACCTCATCCAGACTATAATTTCCCTAAAAGAATATGCTATATTGAATAGTATTTGCACCCTAAACTTAGGTAAAGCTAAAAGTTCCCCTCGTACATATGTGCTAGTCGTTCCCGACTCTAGGGGGTGGTGCTCATCTCCAAAGAGCCAGCCCTATCCGAAGATGTCTCCATGGTCTTGTGGCCGGCATGACTAAATGCCGAAGGCACACGGAAAGCTGCAAAGGTGGTCCCTATTTTTACTACTTGCATTTTTACATGCTTTCAAACTGCTAGGTTGGCTGGGGCAAGTAACGGGAGCTCACTCTGTTACATGTTGCTAGGGATTTGAAATTCTGAACTGCCAACCTTTCTGATTGACAAGCTCAGAGTCTTAGCCACTGAGCTACTGCATCCCTCAAACCCTAAGTTTAAGCACTTCTTAAATGTTCTTTCTTTTCAAAGTTATGGATAGTTGCTCTTATATCCTGCCAGGGACTCTTCCACAAAAAGTGGTTTGCAAGAAGCAGGAACATTGGATAACCCAAGAAGACAGGCATTGGGCACTCTTGCCTTGGACATCTCTTATCTAGTTTCAGAATAGCTTAAATGCTGAATGTACAATGGTCAATTTATCACTTAAACTTATTAATGTTTTTCAATGCATTTTATGATTAATCTTTCCACCAAGGGTCTTAACTAGAATGCCAACCAAAATGCTAAGCAAAATTACAGTGTAAGAATGGAAACATATAGCACAAATCCCATAAATGGGAACTTTATTAAACTAGCAAGATAAACTCAGAAATGTATAAATGGTCCATTAAATACATCCAGTTCATTTGTACATATACTTTTATATAGAAATTTACTTACAGTTTCCAAACATGTAACATTTAAATTATTTTCTCTTTTTAAGATCACTACCATCAAAAGGTAATAAAAATCCACCACCTGCTTTTGCAGATGAGTATAAAATGATGTAAGTAAAGCCAAATTACTGCATTTTATCTATGGAGGAAGGAGAACTCAAGAACCTGCTAAAATCAAAAGCAGTGATACCATTCAAAGAGCATTTACCATAAGGAAGTTTGGCCAGACATTCTGTTGAAGTGGTGGCTCAACTATACACTTGATGGCATTTTGGCAAACAAGCTGGGGAGAAAAAAATAATTAAGTCACAGAAAAACACAATATCATCAGCTGGAATTGTAAAATTATTCATTTCAATCATTTGGTGTCTGGGCAAATTATATAGGACTGATGTACATATAGGAGAAAGTGAGAATGCTAAAATGCTAAAAACATGGCTTGATAACTAACATTATTTGCCCAAATATTATTTGCGTTTTCACAATATTTCACCAATGAATAAAATGGCAGCTGCTTAAATGAAGAGGCTGAGTAGCCACTTTCCCTATAAAACCTCACCACCCAATATTTATTTGGAAAGGGACCAAGGAGAATGCAAAATACACATTAACAGGTTTTTCCTCATTCTCTGGATCTTAGCCTGACTTGGTATTGTCTCTCATGCAGTGAACTATTTCTCTAACACTAACATACTAACACACACACACACACAGACACACACACCTATAAGTGAAGTTTAAAAAGGAGTGTTAAAATCGACACTTGAGGCAAAAGAGCCTTTTGTCATACTTAAAAGAAAATTTGCACAGTTCAAGCCTACTTGTTGTTTTTTTTTTAAAAGAAAGTGGCATCAGGAAACCGAAGGCTTTTCCTAACTGGAGCAGCAATTCAAGTAAGTGGCATAGTTAAAAATCAATGGAAACCAGAACTGGTAGGAAAAGTGCTCTGCAAAAGTTTACATCCCTTGCAGGTTTCAAGCTGCAGCATTTGAGATAGGTATCATAAATATGGCACTTATGTATACCTAAAGCTGGCAAGTTTGCACATGACGGAGACAAGCCAAATCAACCATAAATATTTTTCTAACTACTACCTGTGGTTTCTGAGAGCCATGGCTTCCAGCTAACCAACTAATTTCAACACCAATCATTCCTTTTTAGTATTCTATTTGTACATGCAAGGCAGCTCTGCTACAGTCACGGAGAATAAAAATTCTGCCCAGCAGAGTTTTCCCTCCTTTCAAAAGACACACACACACAGACACAACTGAAGACATGCTGTACATTCTTTAGATGAAGTTATAGTCACACCCCTTTCAAAGCCAGCAGTGTTCCATTTTTATCGTTTAGTAGGCCAGAAATTCCATGTGTCCAATTGCCAGCAATGGACTCTGCAATAGACACAATTATTCTTGAACTCAAATGTTTAAAATGATCTATGTGTATTTTTCGTACTTTTTGCAAAAAAAAAAAAAAAAAAGTTCAGGACTGTATTCTCAGAAAAGCAGTGACAATACAACAACTGGCCATCATTCCTAATTCTGAATCCCCTGCCTTTCATTGCATGAAAGAATTTGTTAACACAACCTTCCCCAACTTTGCAACATTTTAAACGTGTAATTAACTCTAGTTCATCTCATCTCAAGCCAGCTAACTTAGAGATGAAGTCTTGTCTGGCAGAACACTGAGGAAATCAGTTTTAGCATGCTAAATTCCTGAAGAGCTACTATCTCCCCAAGACGAAGGATCTTAGTTATAGCTATTCCATCACAGTAGTTTTGAAATACATTCAATTCAGGCATCCCTCAGGATTCGCACAAGGTACCTTAGTTTCTATCGAATAACAAAATTCAGCATGATTGTTTAGAATCTTTCATAACAAAAATAGTTAGCATTGAGAAACCTGGTTTTCACATTCCATATTGCCAAATGATACAAATGCTTTTATGTTTTAAAAGTGATTGAATAGCTTCCCAATTGTAATTTGATTCCCATCTTTGCATTTAAAGGATCCCGATTTTTCCATTATTTGTTCCCTCTGCGCAGGGTCTGCTTTAACACTAAGAAGGTCACTGTTATCAGTGTTTCTTTTGATAATTTTAGCACTGTTGGCTCTTTTCAGTGTGCTTCCACCGTTTTCCTTTGGGTTAAAATCATCGGAGGCGGCTGTTACTTTCATTCGAGGTAGTCTTTGAGACAAAGACCTTGTGAGAGGTGGGGCTCTGGAAGGAGGCGGCAAATCCACCTTTGTGCATTTTGACGAAGAGGCCACTGTGTTTCTTGCAAAACTCGGAACAGGAGCTGGTGCCTTGGGAGCTGTGGCAGATGTGCTCTTGTTAGCATCTACAGGGCCCTGAGATTTGTTCAAGGAGCGGCACATTTTTGTTTCATCAGTTTTTGACTTGGGAACATATCTGACTGGTTTGCAGCTGGGCTTTTTGAAGGAGCCTTTATGCTGAAGCGGCTCCTTCTCACAATGGCCAGTGCTTAAATTTGAAGTTCCATGCTGAAATTTTGGCTCTTCTACTGATATACTTTGCCGATATGGAGGTTTTGGCGCTGCGTCTACAATACCCCGGACGGAGTTACGACGTGACAGACGTGTTTCAGATACACCCGCGTCTCGAGATGCAGGCTTAACTTCTGGTTTTTTGGGGCAACTAGGAGATGCTGGTTTAGTAGACCTAGAAATGGGTACAACTTTTCTCATGCTTGCATTTTCTGATGAATTCAGAGTTCTCACAGGTCTGGGATGATTTGGAGAGGCAGTGCTGGATTTTGTGGTACCTGAATTTTTGTCTTTCAAGGAATTTCTCTTTGGTCCTAATGTGTCTTTGCTCCTTACTGATTTCTCCTTTGGAAAACTAGACTTATTGCTGCAGTCAGATTTATCATTAGAAAAGACAGCATTATCACCGGTTTGCAGTTCATTCATATAAAGGGAGTTAGCACCATTTTTACTGTCCATTTTATTGCCGCCTAGCTTCGAACTTTGATCTTCTGAGAGATCAAGTGTCAATGAACATTCAAAATCTGATTCAAAGAAAACTGGTCCTTGAGTTTTAGTTCCTGAAATGCTACCATCTGAAGAGATGGGGCTATCGTTATCAGGTTCTAGAGCTTCATTAACATAACCCATCATTTTGGCAGAATGTTCAATTTTATAATGAGTCTTTTCTCTATTGGATGGATCTCCTGTAATGCCAGGAGAGTGTAATGGACCATCCTGAGCATCTAAGCCTTGCATTCCAGCCACAAAATGAACTGGAGATGAATTCTTTACGTCATTTGTTTCATGAGAATCAAATTTATGCAGTCTTGGAATATGCTCTTCCATAGATAGATCCCAAGGAACTGCATCACCGGATTCTAAACAAGGCACATTGAACCCATACTTGTCATTATTTGACCTCTCTTCATTGCTATATAGGTTATCATGGGAAGCATCTTCTACATGTTGAGCCTGAGATGGGAAAAACTGGTAACTGTGGACCTTGTTTTTGGAAACTTGGTCTAAGTGCAAATGGGTGAAACTGGCATCCACAGGCTCCGTATTTTCTGACCATGCTACACTTGGTCTTGTTGGACAAGGATGTTCACGAGGAAGGCTGTTAAACTTGTTCAGATCTTCTCCTTTTGAGGTACCCAGGAAAGTAAAGAGTTCTCTTTCTGCAGTCACGCCCAAGGAATGTCGAGAGCGTCTTGTGCTGGTATTTCTGTAAGAAGGACTTTGGGGTCTTTGTTGCAAAAAGGGTAAAAACTCTTCGAGTCCTCGCTTTGTAAGTGTACCAACATCATTTTCACTACTGCTCCTGCCAAAAGCACTGATATCCGCAGCAACCCATGACCGGCGTTTGTCCTCCAGCTCTTTAAGTCGCTGTAGCTGCTGAAGTTGTTGAGCCTCTCTTTCTTTGTTTTCCTGTTCAGAAAATACATATTTATAATCAGGGAATTAATTACTTATTTACATTAAATTTTCCCTTATATTACTCCTTCTTACCTGTACCCCATCTTTATCCTTGATTTTTTTAAAAAACAAAGTAATAATTTTCTGCCAGAATATAAAATGGAGTAATAAATATTTTGTGAATGCCTCTTTGCAAGTACGTAGGCCTAACTTCAAGTGGGTTATTATATGCACCTCAAATTTTATTCCATTATACTCAAACATTATTTAAACATTCAACTCAATCATAATATTGTCCAGAATTCTAAAGTTGTCATTTAATGTATTAGGAAAACATAAGCAAACCAGTCAAAGCAAACAGTAAAATTCATGTCCAGATTTGAATATGTTTTTTATGAATGTGAGCACATTTTAAGTACAAGGTAGGATAATGAACCATGCTTCAGTATACTTAGCATTATTCCCATATTGTTTTCTTTTATAAAGCATTTAAATGCTTTTAATGTGGTATGGCAATGTGATTCTTGCCTTTAAAAAAACCTGGGATTTCTGTGCCATAAAAACAATGTAATGAAAACCATCACTTGCAAGCAAAACAATGCTCATCTACCAGTCTACACTTCACAAAAATCAGATTGGAAAGAATTGATAATTCTCATGTACCTGCAGGTTTGGTAGTAGTCATCTGGGCATTCATACATGTGATTACATATTTGCACATTTAAAATCTTCTACAGCTTATAAAAATGTCTGATAGACATTTTTTTTATTCCAAACAGATAATTCCCATTGAATTCCTTTCAGATTCAAGACTGAAACAGAAGATCTAAGAGATCTTTTGAAACCAAGTCAGCTGGAGGATGAAATGTGTGAATTCACATATAACCATTTGAAGAACTGTAATTCTTCATCATTACACAAGCACACAGACATAGCCAAGTGTCTTACTTGAAAGGGAGTTTGGTTGCCATAAGGTAAATGAAGAGAGGGCTGCTTTCAAGAGACTGTTACCCTTGAAATCAAAGATGCAACCTATAATACTGGAGGATGAAGGAGGATAAGACCGTATCCATGTAACATAAAGGGAACACCCTAGAACACCCTGCTGATGTTGACATTGCTGTTAAGAAGCAATTTTGAATAGCTGGTTATGATTACCCTTTGGAAAAATACTGAGGCAAAAGTTCAGAGATTTTTAGACAAGGGCCATTAAAAGATGTGAGAGTATTTCCATATTATTCAGACACACCTCTGATGAATAAAATTATGTTACTAAAGGAGATTAGAGTTTCGTAAAAGACAGATGATGTTATGTCTAATTTAACCAAAAAGCAGAAGTTGATTTTGGAAGGAATGAAATAAATGGATTAAGGACTGATTGTTCACTATAACAAATGTGAAATAAGATAAAGTGGGAGCATCTGATCAGAGGGTTCTGACACTAACACTGACAATGAAAAAGCAGCCCCATGTCAGAAGAAGAAGGGGTAGCTGGAGGATAGAACTATGCTAAGCCTTTCACCAAACATTTAAATCTGGGAGTTTAAAAAAAACCTATTTTTTAATTAAAAAAAAAAACAGCACCAAATACATATTTTACTGACAGAAAAGCCAAACTGTTGTTTTACTTGGAGAAGAAAAGCCAAAATATCCCATGCTATTGCAAAGGGTTGATCTACTGTCTAGAATTATGTCTACAAAAATTACCAGAAAACTCTGGTGGAAATGTTACAAGA
>JAPKID020000899.1:0-16188 GCA_026931265.2 Tropidonophis doriae | reverse complement strand
CCCCTCGGTGCCCAACCAGGTTTCCGTAATTCCCACCAGGTCCGGGTCGCCCTCTGACACAAGGTCATTAATGAGGGAGGTTTTGTTCACCATGGACCTGGCGTTGCAAAATATCAGCCTGGGGCTAACGACAGACTCAGAAGACAATTTAAATCAAGGAAATGGTGTGTGATTCTCAAAGACGTTATTGAAATTTCTTCTACAGCAAAGGTTACCTGGAACCTTTCATGTAAAAAAAATGTATGAGAACACTTTTTTATCACCCCTTTTGATACATGTTTTAAATACAAGGGTACCTTGGTACTCAATTGCTTTGAAACTAATCACATTTCATACTTGATACAATTTTTTTGTCCTGGTACTCATTGTTTGTTTGGTGCTTTATGCACAAGGTAAAACATTGATGTTGGCTATCTTGTGTCACACTCCCAGGGGTGGGTTCTCCAGGCACTATTGCCAGTTCGCTGACATGCATGATGCACACGCATGTGCAGTGCAATTAAAATTGCTCTGCACATGCACGAAGTGAAAAATAAGATGGCGGTGCCTATGGCACCGCCCAGAGAACCAGTTCAGGGGTGTGGCAGGCCTGGGTTGCTGCCAGTTCCAGGGACTCAGGCCACCAAACCACTATCCGTTCAGCCGAATCAGTCCGAACCAGTAGGAATTGCACACTACATATGCCTTATTGGAAAATGTTCCTTGGTACACATCATTTTTGGCACTCATTGTGTCACCCATGACCAATTAGTGATAAGTACCTATATATTATCTATACTTATTAGATACTATACTTATTAGAATCTGGTTGTTATGTATTCCATTCATGTTATATGTTGTTAATTTTGTAGTTCTATTTTTTTCATTTCAAAGAACTATATAAATGCTGCCAACTGATATATAAATAGATGCATCCTTAAGGAAGCAAGCAATTAAATAACTATAATTGTCCCATCAAACTGAAAATAACGCACTACAAAATAAGGTGGGCTTTGATATTCTTTAGAAAGCAGATAAAATGCATTAATAATCATTTAAGAAAAGCATCCTCTGTTTTTTTCTAGGAGCGACTGGGTAACATCTTACAGAGTTATGGTGAGCAATGACAGTCATGAATGGATCACTGTCAAAAATGGTTCTGGAGACATGGTTAGTGTCCCAAGAAATATCTAACTGTTTATTCCCATTCAGCTGTCATATCCCTATCAATAAGATGGCTTAATTTCACCATTCACCTTACCAAATTTTAGAAAACCATCAAAAGCTAGCAAGATGAAATGATCAGAAAGTATGTAATTAACCAGTCCCTTCGGGGAGAGGGAGCGGTTAATAAATCCAAATTGATTGATTGATTGCTGAAATTAAGAAGTTGTCTGACAGCGGATGCTGAATTTTGAAGTTCACTATTGAAGATCATTGCATACACTTTCCACATAGATTAGGTCAAGTAGCTAAAGCAGCTCACAAAATCTTTAGAATCTCAAAAATCTCAATTTCAAAAATGCAAGTACATTTGTTAGGACAAAAAAATCTCAAGTAAAAGTTAGGCTACACAAAGATTTCTGGATTGCACATTAGGTCTTGTGCCTGCCACAGAAGCCCAGTTCAAGTAATAACATTTTATGAATAAGATGTGTGCTTTCTCAGTTTCCTTGTAAGTTTTATTATGGCTAATTTAATACTTTCAGACTTTTCAAAGCCAGTGCCAAAGTTACAGTTTGTACTATTTGTAAATGGTGAATTTATGTTCTGACCATGGTGCATTTTTTTAGATACTTCTAGGTAGATTAGGACCTTCACTATTGGCCATACATTCAAGACAGAAAAGTAAAGGAACATTCTAGAAAATGGAGTAACAGATGTTTAGGCTTCCATTATTCATATGGTATTGTTCATGGTGAGCTCACTGCACTATGTGAAATAAGAATAATCATGGTCAATCTATGTATTCAATTACATTTCCCCCCCAAAGAGAGGCAACTCATTCATTGTTCACTGTAACAGAACAAATATTTGTGTCATGAAATTATCAAAGGGTAGACTATAAATGTATGTCTATTATAATAATAGGCACACTAATAGAACTAATATAACATCTAAGAGAAAATGCAATTATTTCAATTAAGTAGAAGAACCAGTAGTATGTAGAGTCAATTACCTGCAATTGATCTGGATATATATTTTTTCTTCTGCTGACTTATTTTTAATATTAATTTCCCCATAGATGAAATGCAAATAGCAGTCTTGGAAGAGATGTAAAGCACGTTATGCAACCTATAGTTTCAAACTTCATACAGCCTCCTCCAAAGCTGCCTAATGTCACAGAATTAAGAAGGCTATGGAGCATTTTAAATTTATAGCTTTAGATATAATTTGTTTTTTTGCTCTAGCTCTGACTCTATCTATCCTAGCTTGACCTACTTTTAGCGATCAGGAATCTGTACCTTTTCCAACTAACACATTTTATTAAAACTCATAAGCTTTTGTGAGCCTTTCCTTGCCAGATAGCTCAAGTGGGTTCAGCATGAGTTCCCTTCTATAGCCTTTGCAATTTAATATTTATTTAATACTTATATTTCATATATAATTACAAGCATAATACCATCTTTTTTCCCAAACTGGAAAAATAGTCTTGTGTAAACCACAAGGCATTTAATCAATGTTTATATTCCTGAGGTAGATTTCTATCAATAAAAGCATCCTCTGAAATATGTAAAATTTATATGTATTGTTTCTTGGATGCTTCCGGGTACCATCTGAAGGTCTGTTATCTAAGAATCAGACAAGGACCATCCCTTTCTTGTGATCCTGGTTCTCATTTCATTGATACTGTGTCATCCGTGAAAGGCCAAAAGACTGCTATAAACTTCTTTCAAACTGAATTTGCTTGACAATGTTAAAATAAAAGTTTCACATTTGTTTCACTGCTGTATACACATATTCCATATTTATTGGGCTGGTGGCAAAGGGTGGGTGTAGCCCAAAATATCCCTTTTGAAGGCTATATGCAGTGTTCTACACAAAGAGGTTTTTTTTTTTATCAAAAGACACATATTTGATTGGATGAACTTTTTTTTTTAATTTGCAAAGCAGTAGTATGCTACCTTGCAAATTAATATGAAGACAGGAAGGCAAGGAAGGGAAGTTTATCTCAAACACAGTAATCCATTTTAATTTAGCCTCAAAAATGGTCACATTTAAACTAAAGAAAACAGGATTAGGAATAATGTTTTCTTGGATGATCTAATTCTTAATTCTTCTTCTAACTTTTCACTGGTTTCAGCTTTTATTATTAACTATGCCCATTCTTTTTGTTTTGAAATAGCTTTTTGAAGGCAACAGTGAAAAGGAAATTCCGGTCCTTAATGAATTTCCAGTATCCCTTGTTGCACGTTACATTCGGATAAATCCTCAGTCCTGGTATGAGGAAGGAAATATATGCATGAGACTTGAGATCCTAGGCTGCCCTCTTCCAGGTAAAGCCATGCTTAAAACCAAACCTGGCATAAAGTATTTAAAAAAAATTTCAAAAAGAAAGTTTTGGGTTTATTAAGAACCACGGTGGTACACTGGTTAGAATGCAGTATCGTCAGCTAATTATGCTGACTGCCAGCAGTTCAATTCTGACCGGCTCAAAGTTGACTCAGCCTTTCATCCTTCCAATGTGGGTAAAATGAGGACCCAGTTTGTTGGGGCAATATGCTCTGTAAACTGTTTGGAAAGGGCTGCAAAGCACTGTGAAACAGTATATAAGTCTGTGTGCTATTGCTATTATTCTAGAGAGTGAATTTGCTGAATCTTTTTGAACCAGAGAATATATTAAAAATGTTGAGAACTTCTTAGATATGATCTCACAAAATGATAGATAGAGTATAACAGGGTGAAGTAGGGATTGTTCTCTTTTCCATTTTGCCCAGCTAGCCAAGATATTAATCTTTTATCGTGCCATTTGTCTTTTTGGAATTGGACACAGATCCCAAAAAAAGCACTGGTTAGCAGCTGCCCAGCATTCTGAATTTCTGAAAAATTTGATCTACATGCTGAATCATTAAAAAATGGAAGGTAGAAATTATTTTCATAAATTGTAAGGGGATTTTTTTTCTGCGGTAACTTGTTAATCGAGTTAATAATACAGAAAGACACTAAAGAAAGTACCTACATACTAGCTGTTCAGATTCTTTCTTGGTTTTTTCCCCCTACAAATAGATACAGAATAAGACAGGGATGTGCAGTAACCTGGAAAGGATATTGATTGATTGATTGATTGATTGATTGATTGATTGATTGATTGATTGATTTAAAGATATATGCCACCCAAGTCCCTGTCAAAGCAACTCTGGAAAAATATCTCTATTTATTCCACAAAAAAATGTCCACAAAGATTGTTGTCCTGATTGTAAGGATCTATACAGATAGTCCTCGACTTACAACAGTTGGCTTAGCGACTGTTTGAATCTACAACGGCACTGAAAAAAGTGACTTATGACTATTTTTCAAACTTATGACTACTCGCAGCATCCCTATGGTCATGCAATTTATATTTGGATGATTGGTAACTGGTTCATATTTATGATGGTTGAAGTGTCCCTGGGTCATGTGATCACTTTTTTTACAACTTTATGACAAGTAAAGTCAATGGCGAACCAGATTCACGTAGCAATCATGTTACTAATTTAACAACTGCAGTGATTCCCTTAACAACTGTGGCAAGAAAAGTTGTAAAAATGGGGCAAAACTGACTTGACAAATTCAGCAACATAAATTTTGGGCTCAGTTGAGATTGTAAATTGACGACTACCTGGATCTGCATTTCATTGGTTTTCAGCATTTGCTCAACTTCTTTTTCTTGAAGTTGGAAAGAACCTAAAAAGTAAGTGATCAGTCCTGCAGATTTGTAGAGTTCAATTTTTAGCCCCAGTCCTTGATCAATAGTGAAAATTGCTATTGTAATTTAATGCCATTCACTTTCTGAAATAACTTTATATGTAAGCATTGTGCAAGCTGCCCAATTAGATTTCTCATTTTGAAATGATCCTCTGTGGGTTTAATAACACGTACAGCAGTTGATATATCTGTATTAGAGCCATGGTGTCACATTGGCTAGAATGCAGTATTGCAGGTTAATGGTGCTGACTGCCAATTGCCAGCAGTTTGGCAGTTCACGTCTCACCAGTTCAAGGTTGACTCAGCCTTCCATCCATCCGAGGTTGAAAAATGAGGACCAAGCTTGTTGGGGGCTAACTTTATAAACCACTTCCAGAGGGCTGTAAAGGTCTCTAAAGCAGTATATAAATCTAAGTGCTATTGCTATCAACTACCATGTTATCTCTGGTTTATACTGGCATTGGAAAGATCTAAAGATATTGAGTGATAGTAAAAATCAGAGAGAGTAAAGTGAACCACTTATATAAAGTTGCATCTCTATGCCATTGCCGATTATGTAAAAGAGCTAACTGATGATTAAAAAATAACATATCTCTATAAGAAGCTAAGTCTATTTTTGTACTTCACAAATCACTGAAAATTTTGTTCATTTTATTTTTGAATACATGGCATATAAACACCCTGGTACTGGATAAATTTGTCTAATATTAGCTTCTGATATATTTTTCTAAACTAAATGTTAATGCAAATTAAATACATAGATAAGCAAAATTAAACAACATGATGTGGAATATAACAAAGATTCTGGTGGTTTCAATATAGATATGAATCTTGCATGTGAAGACCAAAGTTATTTGTTCTAAAACAAAAATAAAATAAAATATGGGATAAGATGTTGAATTGTCACCTGCAATCTGAGTAGGGATTTTTAATCATCATTTCGACTATTCTAATCAGTTCACTATTACAGCAAGATCTATATTATTATCATTCAATAACTGTTGTGTAAATGATCATGGTCAAAAATATTATTCTTTCTTTCTGAAAAATATTTATCTTCTTTTAATTACAGACCCAAACAATTATTATCACAGAAGAAATGAAATGACTACCACGGACAACTTAGACTTCAAGCATCATAATTACAAAGAAATGAGGCAGGTAGGATGCAAAGGAGAAAAAAAATGTGTATAAAATTCCTTAAGCAGGAAATAAAATGGCATTGTGAATAGCTACCCTGAAGAAATGTTAGGGGGAAAAAGACAATGAAGAGAGTTCAAATCACCCTAATGGGCTATTCGGTTATATAGCCTTAGGTTATAACCATTAAGCTCCATTTTAAAATAATTGGATGCGCTTACTGATCGGTTGATTTACAGCCTGCTTTAGAAAACCATCAAAAATTTAGTTGCCTGTAATCCACTGGGAACATAATTTAGTCAAGTATTTCTCAAAATAATTCTCCCACCTACTTTGTTGCAAATTTTTCAATTTCAAAATTGACATTTTTTCTAGCTCTTTCTCAATAAGGAACTTTTTAAAAAACCATTCATATGGAAGAATGACGCATTCTGTGTTGCCCTTAAGGTGGTTCAGGGTTACTATGACATCAGGTTTTCCTTATGCTCACACTGAGTAAAAATTAAGAAAAGCCTTTTTCATGCAGCAGTTGTTCATATAATGGAATACACAGTTGGAAAATACTTTAGAATTCTTCTAGTCCAACCTCTGATCTGGTAGGAAACCCCATACCATTTTACATAAATCATTGGCCACTCTATTATTAAAAACTTCCAGTTTTGGAGAATTCACAATTTTTTGAGGCAAATCATTCCACTGATTAATTGTTCTAACTGTCAGGAAATTTTTTCTCAGTTTTATGTTGCTTTTCTCCTTGATTGATTTCCATCCATGGCTTCTTGTCTTGCCCTCAGGTGCTTTGGAGAATATCTTGACTCCTTGTTTGTGGCAACCCCTGAGATATTGGAAAACATACCATGGGATACCATGTCACACCAACTCCTTCTTTTCATTAAACTACACGTACCCAATTCCCATAATCATTCTTTATATATTTTAGCCTTCGGTCCCCTAATCATCTTGGTTGCTCTTCTCTGCACTCTTTCTAAAGTCTCAACATCTTTTTTTTTAACAATGTGGTGACCAAATCTGGATGCAATATTCCAAGTGTGGCCTTACCAAGGAATTATAAAGTGGTATGAACACTTCATAGATTTCTTTCCTTGGAATAATTCTGAGAAAGTCTTGTGATTGTGCAACACCGATTACAGGTACTTCTCAAGTTATAACAGCAATTGGGACTGGAATTTCCATTGTTAAGTGAAAATATGCAAGGAGTGCCAGTCAAAAGGGGATTTCAAAGATTGGTCACAACCACCACTGAGTGGCATCGTAACTTCAACAGTTGCCTAATAAATAGCTGTAAGTTGAGAACTGTGTGTAGTCAAATGAAAGATCTTAGACCCCAGTCAGAATCAAACCCACCATGAAGTTCCTGGGTACTTCCATATTGTGGTACATGTTACCTGTGGTGAGGTCTATGGTCTGATCTTAAAGTCATATGTATCAACTCAAAACCATTCTGGCTTTTGTTGTCTTTCTTATAGATGCTCTGTATCCAGAATGCTGAAGAAATCTGAATAATAAAAATTAGAGTGAAATTGTAATAAAATATAGGTAGTTTGGATGAAATTGTGAATTAAATGTAGAAAAACAAAGAACTCAATTCCCTATCTAACCAGTGCAACCAAAAATCAATCAAACTGCTAACTCTAAGATAAAACAGTGGCTGAAAAGTGTGACTTCTTTGATTTTAACATTTCGGCAATTTTAGAAGACTGTTACTTCTTGATCTCCAGCCAGGGGAAGAGATCTAAATTGGATTTTTTTTCTCCAAGCCTGGAGACAGCTATTCTAAATACCTAGGATTTTGTCCTAGATATTTATAATATCTATAACACTATAATATCATTATATAAATTAATGAGTGATATATAATATGTTTGAGCAGAAATGTGAAGCAGAGCAGGGTCTATTCTGCAGGAAATAAAAGTATTCTGTGAGGGGCTAAAAAGGAGGGGGAGAAGTGAGTTCATTTGAATGTAGCCCTGGGCAACTATAGCAATTTTTCTAAGGTACAGTGGAAAATGTTGGAGGACATTTGTACTCATGATGACTCATCGGGGGTTCTAGGAAATAAGAAATAATAATTTCTATAGCCTGAGCAAGTTAAAAAAAAACCTAAAGAAGAGGATTTTAGAAAGGCACTTTCTTTATGGTCCTATGGATTTGATTCTACTAGATAAATGAATGGTAGACTTATGCAGAGTGTACAGATAGCATTAGAGGCCACAGAAAGCAATTCCATACAAAGATTCACATAGATGCAAGTCCTTTTCAATTTATTTTTAGATCCACCAAATATAATTATATTCTTTGCTTTAGTGCATTGAGTAATATCACTCTTAATTAATATCACCAGCTGTGTAGGTGTAGAATGTGCTAAAGATTTTTTCCTATCTTGTTCCTCAAATATGTTTAGAAATGAAGTATCTTCACCGTATTTATCCTGGATGAGTCATCCTTCTTCCTTTTTACTGAACAATTGTGTACTGAGTCACACACTGTTCAGAAGAGATTTCATGGCCTATATTTCCAGCAGACAGATTAGATGAGTAGGAACTCAATTGGCATAATTAGTGTCAAGAACAATAACTTTAAAAGCATTTTAGTGCCTAAGGTTGGTCAGGTAGAATATATATATATATTTGTGGGAAAATGAAACATTAAAGCAAGGAGAAAATGATTTCATCAGCTCTTATATAACAAATAAAAAAGTTGTGATTAAACAGTGGTCACAATGGGCCAGTGGAGAGCTAATATCCTTATATGGATTATCTGCTTCTTTAAGAGTTTCCAGAGTGTTCTTGCAATATAGCAGTTCATTTTCATTGTCCCAAAGATGTTTTTTCCCAGAGGCAACTGGACTTTCTGGTTTTCTTTGAAGATGTTTCACTTCTCATCCAAGAAGTTTCTTCAGCTCTGACTGGATAGTGAGAAATGGAAGGATGTATATTCCTTGCAGACAGCTGATCATTTGTATCCTTTTAGAGACTCCTTGAAGCACTTGTAATTTTTATCTGTGTCCTCAGGGTCACACTGAGTAGTGCTCCTGGTCCCACAGGACACAGATAAACCTCAAAGTGCTCCAAAGGCCCTCTAAAAGGGTGCCAATGATCAGTTGTCTGCAAGGAATATACATCCTTCAATTCCTCACTGTCCTGGCAGAACTGAAGAAGCTTCTTGGATGAGAAGTGAAACGTTTTCAAAAGAAAAAACAACAAAGTCCAGTTGCCTCCTGAAAATAAAGCATCTTTGGGACAACCATGACCTGGATGACTGAGAATCCCCATAGACATTCATTTTCATTATAGTGACGGTTTTCTACATACCGTATTTTTCGGAGTATAAGGCGCACCTTTTTACCTCTAAAAAGAGGCTGAAAATCTGGGTGCTTCTTATACACCGAATACAGCATTTTTTGCCTCCTGGAACCCTGCCCATTCACCAAAATGGCCACGCTCATACACTTATGGAGGCTTCCAGAGAACTCCTAGGGGCTGGGCAGGACAGAAATGAGCAAAAAACAGGGCATTTTTGCCCCATCCCCAGTCCCCAGCAGCACTCTATAAGCCTCCTAAGGCTATGCATGCAATTTTTTTGACCAAATTTTTTTTGCAACAAATGGGCCGGTTTTTTTCTCATTTTTTACTCCCCCCCCCGGAGCACTCTGAACTCCCCACCCCAAGGCTATTCATGCCTTTTATTTGAAAAAAAACAGCCCTATTTTCACGAAAAATGGACCGTTTGGGGGAGGTTTGCAAACTGCAAAAAGGGTTTCTTTTCCTTTTGGAAAGCTGTTTAGTAGAGTGATTGATGAGAATGACGTTGGTCAAGTACTGTGCCTGCAGAAACAAATATTTGTTCCAAAGGTGGTCAGTGATTTCCTTCTCCAGCACATGGGTAAATACACCTGGAGACATCTACCTACCTACCTACTCTCTCTCTCTCCCCCTACCTATCTACTGTATTTCTCTCTCTCTCTCTCTCTATTTCTCTCTCTCTATCCCTCTCCCTACCTATCTATGCTCTCTCTCTTCCTACCTATCTACTATATTTCTCTCTCTTTCTCTCCCTCTCTACCCCTCTACCTACCTACCTACTTTTTTTAAAAAAAATGCCTCTTCAAAACCTGGGCGCGTCTTATAGTCCGATGCATCTTATATTCTGAAAAATATGGTAGATTGGATTTGGTATTTTGTCCATCTATCAAGTCCTCCCAAAGATCTGATATAAACAGTTGTTTAATATTAAAATTATTATAGTTTATTATCATTGTCTTACTTTTAAATTGATATACAGGATAATATACATATTAGGCTTCTTTGTTATCATACATTTAAACCAGAAAAATGTATATCTATCTCCATCTATTGCCTCTAAATCAATCCCGATTACAAAGTTTGTATTTGTCCAGTGTGTTGTACAAGTTAAGTCACTGTGGTTGGTTTTTATGGCTCCATGTATTGGATAAAACTACATAATTCGTATAAATCACATTTGATTAAGCATATTTTAGTGTGCTATACTAAGTATCAATAATGATATTGAGTGGAGATATTTTGCTTTAGCAGAGAAAAGAAAGTGAGGTGCTTTAGCTGAGAAAGGACAGGTTAATTCTTCTCACTGCAACAATTTTTCATTTCTCCTGGAAGCTTGTCTTGAAATTACATTGTGTTGTCATTTATAACTTTCCATTTCCCCTCCTAATCTGTTGGTAAACTTTAGTTGCTAATGAATTCCCTGATCAACATCATTTTGATCAGCTTGCCAAATGAACACCGGGGTGTTGGAAAAACCATACTCATAAATCTTGTTTCTTATTGTTTGATTTTTAAGATTACATTTATACCAGAAAGTCTAAAATGCTTAAACGAAGTACGCACCTGTCAATTTTACAACATTATGGCTGGATTGCATTTCATGTCTTTACAGTGAGGTTACTGGGGTAAATGTATCTTTAAGGTACATTAACTATATTTTTTACAGTGTAACTCTTTTAAGATAAGAAACAATATTGCTAGTAGACAATAGATAATCTGAACCACAACCATCGCTTCAATTTAGCATCCTAGTATCAAATGAATGGGTATTTTCCAGATCATTTTAGTTTGTTAGGACATTTCTGCTAATTTCAATAAAGAATGTTTCGAGTCATTAATTAGACAGAAACTTTGCTGGTGGTTTGCTTTCTCAGCAGTACAGGAAATGTCTTTAGATAATGTAAAAAGGAGAGGGAATCTAGTGTCCTCCAGAGATCATTAGACTGCAACTCCTGTCATCATCCCTGTGCTGGTTGGAACTAATGGAGTTTACAGTCCAAAACATCAGGAGAACAGCAGGTTGCCCACTCTTGTTCTAAATAAGCTAGGGAAAAAAAGAGTGAATGAGTTTTACTAATATCTTCTGTTCATCTTCAAATATTTTTAAACAAGTTGGTTGGGAAAAAGTCCACAATGTACAGTACAGTAATGGTGAGTTAAAGTTTTATTTTCTTAGTCTTGTTTCTCATCATTTGCAAGTGACACTGGCTATTGCATCATTCCCAGTAATACAGTTTGCATAAAATGGGTGTGCTTTCACCTTAAGCAGTGGTGTCAAACTTGCAGTGTCACATTTTTGTCATGTGATGTATCGTGAATTTTTCCCCTTTGCTAAAACAGGAGTAGTGGTGGACAGCATGTGATGCATCTGGCTCACACGCTGAGAGTTTGATGCCCCTGAATTTAGGGCACCACATCTATTTTCTCATTAGCCATTTTAATCCATATAATTAATTTTATGACCTGTTGAGTGTGTAGGCCAGGAGTAGTCAACCTTTTTATATCTACCACCCACTTTTGTATCTCTGTTAGTAGTAAAATTTTCTAACCACCTACCAGTTCCACAGTAATGGTGATTTATAAAGTAGGGAAGTCAATTAAATTTTAAAAAGGAAAGTGCTTCAGTGTCAGAAAAAAACCCTACTGCCCACCATGAAAGCTGGATCGCCCACTAGTGGGCGGTAGGGACCAGGTTGATTACCACTGGTGTAGGCAGATAAAAGATCTTGAACATAAAGGATTTTGTCATACAATAAAATTTCCTAGAACTATTTTTCAAGCTACAGATGTTAAACCTTGGGTTTATCATCTGTAGGGGAAATCATGGGAAATGATTGTCTGTGGGGAAAGCATGGCTTGAGGCAGGGCAGCAGAAAATTGAGGGAACAATTAATTTGTAAGAGTGATCAGGAGTTGATGTAGGCAACCCAAACAGTAGTGCTGAAAACTGTGCAGGCTAAAACTGGAAGACAAAATGGAAAGGCAGTAGAAGAAAGAGAATAACTAATAAGATGGAGGTGGAATAGAGTGGAAGAGAGTTAGAGGAAAAAGAAGAAAAAAGAACAGAAAAGAACAGAAAAGAAGAACTAGAAGAAAAAGATGGGTGACATGAATGTCTAGCCTCTGATCATATCCAGTGAAGGAGAGTCCACCATCTTTATGAATCATTGGCTCCACTGTGAAATTAATCTTTCCCTACTGTTCAACTAGAATTTTCCCTTCTGTAACTTAAATCCATAATTCTGAATCTTGCTCTCTATTACGGTAAATTTTTGATCTTTCTCTGTAGAGCAGCCTTTTAGATGGTTTCAGGTATTGTGGTTTTCCAGACCCTTTCCTTTATTAGAACTGTGCTTTGAATAAACAAAAACAATAGAGAGGAAAATGAAAAATACTTTATTACTGTTGTCTTATTATTTTACACCAGTAATATAAACTTGGGTTTTGGGAGGTATATTTAGGATCAGCAGGAAAATGAATGAAAAAGAGGCATGTTTATCTCTTTATTATTTGTATGTTTACATATAAAACCTATTAGGCCACTCAGTTCAAACAAGATTATTGTTTTCATGTGCAAGTGATAATCGATATTCTGGGAATCCCTTAAAACTTTTTTTTCAATAGGCTTAGAGATCAGGGAAATAGACTGCCCATAAAATGGCTATACTGCACGCAATATCTTGAAGGTGTTGTCCATCATTTTTAGATGTATTTCTGTTTGGATTTTTAAATGGTTTTTAAATTTTATTTTTAATTATGCTGTTGTTAATTGTCACATAAAGATTTAGAGCCATATTTGTGAAATGGATGGCTGTATACCTTTGATTGACTGATAAATAAATATGTAACTAAATAAATAATAACAGTAATTTATTGTTCCAAGTAAAACTTTAAAAAACATTTGTGTATGTTGAGTTGTATTATTTATAACTTGACATTTCTATTCCCAAGATTTAATTTAATACCACAAGCAGCAATTCAAACTAACCTTTGGAACAGATTCAGAAAGAGGAAGGGGAAAAAATAACCCCCCCCCAAAAAAAACCTACAGTAAGCATTTGTGTAAATTAATTGTTGGATCCAATCTGATATTCTGAAAAAACACTGTTTCTATTCATAATCACTCCCATTTGAAATTCTACAGTACATTTCATCTATAAATCATTTTGAATGTTTATTTTAGAAAACTGGCACATAATTTCTTTAAAAAAGTAGTTGTAAGCTCTGTTTCAGAACATCCAAGGGTCTCATAGCTGAGAGCATCTAACTTGGGTTTTTCTGAACAGATGCGGAAATTATCTTCTCCTGATGCATGTTCCATTTTCAGTCCGCATTAACAAGGTGTTTCATCCAACAGTTAGGAAATCCAGCAATCCCTACATTTTAACTTGTCCTACAAAAAATTGTTAGTATAGCATCTTGTGGTTTCATTTGTATGGAAGAAAAGAAACTGACTATGTACAGACTTGTTAATCTTTAGTCTGGTATTAAATGTTTCTGTAAAACATAATCTCTGGTTACAAGTGCACAGGGATATCCCTTGGTACTTTTGTTAATCAATCATATATTGGTTCTATAAACTATATCAATTTCTTTCTCCATATCACATTCTAGAAAGTTGCTGAAAACTAAATGAACTTAGCAATAATGGCAAATATCTATAGCTTGATTGTAGCATGAGGGTGAAGGTTTTTTCTCTGAACTTGTGGACTGGTTTCTGAACATTTCATTACCAGGTTAGGTAACATCTTCAGTGGAGTTTTCATCCCCTGAACTCCACTGAAGATGTTACCTAGTCTGGTAATGAAACATTTGGAAACCAACTCAAAAGTTATGAGAACAAACCTTCCCTCCACTGAATAATTTTTTTTAAAATATCTTCTCCAAGATCCTTTGTAACTGCTCTAAATCTCAAGCATAATTTTTTTCTCTCTCAATTCCCATAACATCAGATTGTTTAAATCCTTTACCATCCCTGTTTATTATTTCTGTTTGACTTTCTAAAATTTCTACTTTGTCACTAATTTGTTTAAGAGCAGCAAAAGAACTGTGCATGCAAACACATGCACACATGTACAGGATTAATTGAGTTCATAAAAATCCAGCAAGCTTACCTTAAGAGAGAGTCCAAATACAAAATGGTGGATATAAGAGTGGCCAGGTGAAAGCCAAGGATCCAAATGATGTAGGAGGGTCATCATCAGGTCCAGGTCCAAACTCATAGTCACTAGATTTCAAGGTAAGTGACAAGGCATAGGGAGTCTAGATCATGGGTGTCAAACTCATCACCTGAGGTATCACAATTTTTCCCCTTCGCTAAAGTGGGGTTGGGCATGGCCAGCACATGATGCATCTGGCCCAAGGGCCATGACTTTGACACCCCTGTGACTCTAGGTCAACATCCACTCTCAGTCTTGTGTAGTACACAAAGTGCTTCCCTGCCTCACAACCTACTTCTCCTTTAATAAAAGGAGAAGGTCATTTAGCAGCTTCAGTAAGCCTATGAAGAATGTTGTCAATGTTTATTGCTGATTACTGATTGCTGGTACATATAAACTTGCCTATGGAACTAGAAAAGTATGGAATAGAATTTACTACCATTAACATATTTGATCTATCAAAAACTGCTACCTTTTTTAAACTAACAGCAATTTGCTATCAATAGGCAAATTGGTTTGGATATATATGCATAAGCGACCAAACCAATTAGCCTATTAATAGCAATTGCTATCTATCTATCATCTATCTATCTATCTATCTATCTATCTATCTATCTATCTATCTATCTATCTATCTATCTATCTATCTATCTATCTATCTAAACATATGTATGTATGTATGTATGTATGTATGTATGTATGTATGTATGTGTATACACACACATACACACACACCACACAATGTGAGCAAATACCAAATATTTTTGCAGATTTTATAAGCACGAATAGTAACATACCATATTATATCTGAAATCCTTTTTGACTGAATGTATGCACTTGTAGTGATTTCCCAAGTTCATGTTTTTTTTTAAAGAAAAATGCCTGTAAATCTTTAAACAAAGAAAAACTCCACTTAACATCACCTCTATAAATTTTAGAAAGGGCTGTCATCCTCAATCAGCTACTGGTATTACTGCTTTGGCTTCCGCATCACTCTTTTATGTAGCACTCACTACCTCTTTGTTGTAGAAAAATGAGATATAAATGAAGTATGATCCAGAGACAGAGCTGGAATTCAAAAGAGGAAAAGCAAAAGTTGAGCTTTTATGTATGACAGTTGGAAGCTCCATGGTTTGTTCCAAAATTCCTTTTTGATATAACAGATAGCTCAGAAGTACTCAACACACAGTGATGTCCTAGGCACAAGGATTGAAACTACACTTTGTACCAGACTTTGCAGCACAAACAGAATGTTGCATGCATGTCAGAGTGACACATGGAATGAGTTGATGCATCTAACACTGTGTGTTTGTGGGAGATTCTTTAATGTATATGAAAAGAACTTGAGGGAAAAGGCCTTGCATGCATTTAATTAGCTGATTAACTACCAGGTAGATAGCACTCCTTCATTTCTGTACAGCAAACAGAAGCAGCTGTATTATTTCCCAACAATATCTGTGGCATGAGAACCCAACATAAAAATTTAGTATCATTAGAAATGGACACTTGCATTCCATAGCAGAATAAGGAAGGACAGTCTTTTTTTTTCAAGAAGTCTTATTAGTATTTACAAGTTTTTTGTAGGGAAAGGGGTATATAAGGTGATACATTGAGATATTTTGAGGGCATCCAGAACGGAGGTGTTGACCACCTCCGGAGGTTCACATGAGTATAAAGTTTAC